>CACRXP010000858.1:6530-24223 GCA_902702965.1 Spirometra erinaceieuropaei | reverse complement strand
TGGATCGTGAAGTCCAGAGTTCTTACAGCTTTCGCGTGCTTGTGAGCGATGGCGTTCCCAACCCCACAGCAGCTCCTGATGCTGCTGTACTGACTTCCGCCAGTGGGCCACGGTGGTCCTTTCCAAAAGAACGGGTTCACACAACAGTTACGACTGTCGTTGTCTCCGTTCTCGACGAAAATGACAACAGTCCCACTTTTATCCAGCCGAATTCTACAAATCACCTTATCCTCCTCGACCCAACTACCATTCCCGGCCGATCTCTCCTGCAGGTATCATAAGAGCAAAAAACATAGGTGATACCGCATTTAAATGAATACTTGCGCAGAGTCCATATAATCTGTAAGCGTTAAAAGACACAAGACATTTTGTATAGACCATTAATGCAGTAATTCAAGTCTCCTTAACTCGGAGTCTATTCTTGTTGACGAGTAAGTGAAGGCAATTTTTGGTTGCATGGGAGAAGCGTCCACATATGTGATAAAATTGCAAAATGGATTACGCGCCTGGACTTGGAAATCGGCCGGTAGCGTATTAAAATAAATGATCTGATGGGCCAAACTCAAATCTAAGATCTTTCTGGCCTGACTCATCCACGATTTCAAATAAGCCAGACATAGCCATTACAATCTCCTTCATCTCTACCGGTAATAATGCTCAGAACCGAAGAATGAAGACAGACTTTTTGCACATTCACTCCTTAACGACAAATTGCTTATCGCCACACAGCCATCTGGATTGGCTCTAGACCCAGGTAGGGTGGAAATACATATTTCCATCTTACAACCACTCTCACGTTACTTTACATGTTCACGATCACGGTTGACAGAGGGCAGACCCGGTAGCTCAAGTGGATAGAGCAATGCTTTTAAACGCTCATCTATTAACTGGGCCCGGGTTTTTATTTCGGATGTGACAGCATCCGGGATTGGAGAGCGATCGACTGTTGGTGTCTATATGCCGCTATGTCTGGGGTCCACCTTTAGCAAGAATAGTTTTCAAGACCATTGGGTGTAATCTACCCGACTGATGTATTGCCGTTTTACCTGTGGGTTTGGTTGATATGATGCGCCTCTGTTGATCGTTAATAATCCTTTGAGCTACTGTTTTCGTCAGAATAAAGCTAAGTAGTCCAACATGTTCAGTGGTTAACTAGCTAATCCGTGCCTAATCCACCGCGACACTCCTGGTTTGATGGCTTTAACTGTTAATCATGTCTCAGATTAAATCTGCTTCACTCCAATACTTCGGAGTGAACAAGAGAAATAGAATCCTTCAAACGGCATCTTTCATTAAAGTTTCAAGAAATTCTGAACTTATTAAACCTTTTTTTATCAGAGAAGGGACCAAAGAGTTCTGCCGTTTTTTAATAGCACTCCACATACCCAATACCATAGTTATAATCCTTTTTTGGGGCAGATCAGGAAGAATAGGGGAGGCCACACAGGCAGAAAGCATGGCTTCGGAATAGGCGCCAACTGCTCCCCTTCCCTATACTTACGACATTTCTACCGTGCGAATGATCAGTTAAGCCCCCCAGGAGGGTGAAGATATTGTTACTGTTCTTCGCTCCTAACAGACCGCTCGGGCCCTACCAGTTTTCTTCTTCTTCTTCTTTGCTCATGAATGCACCTAGAGCTGGAACATTCATTTTGATTCATGAAACTCACATGTGTATGGCTTTTCCTAATATAAGAGAAGAAAGATACTCTTTAAATAAACAGCGGAGCATACTAGTCTGGTGCCACGCAATCCGATTAGGTGTCTTGTTAACTGAAGTCGTAAACTAAATAATACTGGAATCTTTGATGTACAGGCATAATTACAGTCAATTAGTTACAGAAAAATCCTAATTTTATTCTCAAAATTGCTTGAGAAGTCTAACTGAACTAAGTCCTGCTAGTAGAAGAATGGTGAATTTACTCCAGAAGTAATCCCGGCGAAGACTAGGTAGAGTGGGATAACCATTTCTGGATCATCTACTGCCGACGGCCTGCGAGGTCCTTAGTCAGCGCCACAGAGCTACAGGACAAGAACATGCTGCATCATGCAGTCCGACCAGAGAAGCACCGCTTCATATGCCAGAAGCCTGCTGTTTTAAACCATTCGAATCCTGTCTCTACAATAATTACCCCATCAACAATAGCGTTCTGAAAATACCAGGCTTTCTGGAAATCTCCTGAACTCCGCTAAAAGAGCAAAAACAGAATGCCAGGTTCTCTCAATGTTGTCTCCAAACATGCTGTAAATAGTTAATGGGACTGGTTGCCCGACAAATTAGGCAGATGGAACCTACGCACATGTGCTTGGTAGTAGACAACGCGCAATACCAATGTTTTAGGCATTCTAGCCGAATGTTCATGCGTTTGTAAGGATATTCCTTTTCTTCGAATTGTTTACTTGACTATTATGCTATAGTATTCTATCCAAACCGAAACTTTAGTTATGAAACATCTTTGCAAGCTTTTGGCTCTAGAGCTTGCAGCGAATGACACCGACACATTGATTCCAGTGACTGTTTACAACCAATTTTGGACACAAACAACTGCCTCCAGAGTGTCTTTTGCTTTTGCTTCAGAGAAAAATATTCATACCCTTTTGCTGTCTAACACTTCATGGTTTTATTTTAGCGTTAGAGGTTACCATATTAATAGCGCAGGTACTGCTAATATCGTATTTTCTAACTCTAAAATATACTACTAGCTGCTTATCGGCAGTTAACGAATATTACGTGGTTATCCCTCCTTGGCTGATGGACTTCGGTCCAAATATTCATGCATCAAATTTCGGTCTGCTTGCATAGACCTTAGTATAAACTGATCTACTCCAAGTTAGCAGTTAATTTCTGAGGAAAGTGAAAAGCAACACCTTCATGGTTTGTCGTCAAAACTCCCAACAGTATCGACAATGCCTTAGCGCGAGTTACTGGGCGGGCCTACCTCGTATGAATGCACAAATACCTGCATCAGAGTCATAATTCAGCATTGTGGGGACTGCCAATTGGTGCGGCGGTTCCCTCGAACATTTTGTTTGGCCAGTTCGAAGATTAGGTCGGCTTTACCCGGTGCTGCAAACGCCGTCCTTCCTTTGCAGCACCTTCTCAAGTTGCAGCAAATAACTCCCAGAGATACCTTCACCTGCTCAAAAATATTGACGCTCCCAGAGTTTAGGGATAAACCGACTAATTTGGTCACCTCATTCACCCACGACGGCGCGATTTGTAGGCCATCAGAGCTTAATACTAGCAGGACGATATCGTCCGAAAAAATCGAAGTCACTAAGGTGGTACTCATAGTACTAAGCAAAAACTTTGTTTTGTTTACGATAGGCAGTTTAGACTTTCCGTGATGCTGTCTCATTGCATTGGATAATTGGCGTCTATTATCTGCTGTGGTTTTCAGATCCTTGCAATAGACCCTGATGAGGGTGAGAACGGTAAGGTGACCTACTCCATCTTCGACGGCAACACGGGCTCCATATTTAACGTGGACCCATTCGCAGGCCTTCTCTACCTTCAGGGACAAATTCCACGGGGCGCCATTGAGCAAGCCAATATGGCAGCTTATACGATACCCGTGCCCGGCGCCAAGAGCTCCCTCGGCGAGGCCGGATGGAGCGGTGAGACGGAAAGGCATCCCGTGGGTGAAGCTGGGGAGAGAAGACATCCGGATCAGATTGCAACTAATTCCATCATCCATCCAACCTATGTGCTCGGAATTGAGGCTTGCGATCGGGGCCTTCCTCCGAGATGTTCGCGGTTTCCAAACCTCCAGGTCCAGGTAGGACGGGAGATCTTATGGCTATACTTGTGACTTTCTCATGACATTATGCATGATAGGTTGACAGTCGCAAGCGACGGCGCTCATATTCTGCCCCAGCATGCGGATCCGGCGGCGGTGACTCGTGTGCCAATTCGTTTATAATGCAGCAGACTTGCGTTACATCTACCTCACAGCAAAATAGGCGCAAGGGCGGTGACCTGTGCGTTCAGTAGTTTGTAGCAATAGTGAACTTGTGCTACGCCTGCCGCACTCTCTCCTCCCCCACTCTCCTGAACCCGGCGTCAGGACAGAGTTAGGAAGACCGGAAACCGGATGGGACGCAGGTTGCTGGTGCGGCTGAGGCCTGCGCCCAGGTGTGCCATCACCTTTCAAGTGTTTGGAATTTATTATGTGTGCGCAGCCCAGTAACGTGTACCGGACCCTGATCTTCCTCCCACGTTGGGTCAACACAGTTCCCGCGTGACCCGTCAACTGCCTGACGACAGCCAATAAACCAGAAATGACCATCCCAGTCTCCCTTGTCCTTGCTGGTGCCACTATATCTCAAGCGGAAAATTTCAGAAATTATTTACCGCAGGGCACGGAGTTAAGTATCCGGACATGACTTTTCACGGCCAGACCCGGAATTTCAATAAACATTTGAGTCGTAGACAATCAACTACTATGAAATAGCCGCACAATGCCCATTCTACAAACAAGTGGCACTACAAGTAGTAGGAAATAAAAATGGTTAAGGTATTATACAGCACTCTCGGCATAGGCACTAGCTAAAACCCCAGACACGCGTTTCCCCGATATTCTGACGCTGCATGACGCAGCTGCGAGGAGTTTGGCTGCTCACTGTGTCCCCCAGCGTTTTCTGATATATGAACTCCAGCGAATAATCAAGCGAATAATTTCAGAGAAGCATTCCTGACATGACTTTTTATGGTCAGACCCGAAATTTAAAGTCATGTCTCGGATTCTCAACTCCACGTCCTGCACTGAATAACTTCTGAAATTATTCGTTTGACTATTATCTGGAGTTCATATATCAGAAAACGCATAGAGAACGCTGCGGGACCCACTGAGGAGACGAGTCCCTCGCAGATGTGTCACGAAGCGGCAGGGTATCGGCGGAACACGTGTCCGGGGTTTTAGCTAGTACTAATGTCGGGAGAACGGTACCACCGATCGCGTTGCGGAACTCACTCGACCCGTTGCGCCCTGGGGCTTTTTCTCGAGTCCCGCCAGCAGTTGCACAGAGGGCGTAATATGGTGGAATTATATTGCCGACAAAGACAAGGGAGACTCCGATGGCTATTTCTGGTTTCATAGATATTTTGGCAGATTTGGAATAATTCATATTGACCCAACCGCGAAAAACTCGGCATCTCGGTTGGATTCGAACCCACACAGTAAGGGTAAGGCTGTAATACAGCCAACGCTCTAAACCACTTGAACTACGAAGCCCCGCCGGACGTCGCGAGTTTAATCACATTTGGGTCAAGTTACCCGCCCAACCTACTGTAACGTCTGGAATCCACCAAATCTGATACAGTAAGTTGACTGTCCAAGCAGGATTTCCTAAGTAATTCACCTAGAATTCCCCAGATAACTACCAAGCTCGCGTAATTCATTGATATTTTGGCAGATTTTGAATAATTCATTTGAATATTTCCCGTTTGTTAGCCGACATCAACCAGCCATACCCACACATATATGTGTATTGGCTGCCCAAGTTGTCAAGCAGACATATTTAACCATGGGTCGAGCGAAACCCCGTAATACTTATTTGAACGACTTAGGTCAACAAGAACAAGGGGGTGGTGACATCGACTATTTTGAATTCATTCTGCCCGGCCCTTACTATCATTAAGAATAAAATCTGGAAAAATACATAAAGGCCTTCGGAGCTAATCAGGCCTTCTTTGAGCACAGTGACCATTGAGGTCCAAGTGCCCAATTTCTTTAGCATTCAGCTGTAATGATAAGTCACACTCCAGTCACTGCATTTCCACTTAACGGCGTACATCAGCAGTAGACTACCGGTGATTTTACCACCCCGTCCCCCCCTATCCGCGATTTTTTCTTATAAGTTTCCCCTCTCCCTTATTTGCTGTATTTCTTACTTTAGCCAATATTCCTTCTTCTTCCCCTCCTCTTCTCCTTATTCTTCTTCCTCTGCCACCTTCTTCTGCCCTCACTGCCTTCCACGTTTCCCCTCTCTTTCCTATTTTTTTCATTACTCCTCGGACTTTTTCCACTTTGTTCCCCTTTGGTCGATTTTATCTTCTTCTTTCTAGTTCCGGCCCCCACATCTCTTTCCACTCTGTCATTTTAAAAGTTCAATAAGCATCATATAAAAAAGATGGAGACGGAATATTAACAACAATATCTGTTAGATAGCGGTCATGTTGTCGACCCTAAAACGGCTTTTCGAGTACTCGTCCGAGTGCATGCAACTCGAACCTTGCGTTACTTGGAGGCAGCTTACACACGGAGGGAGAAACCAGACGTGCGCAAGCAGTTAGCCCACGTGATCAATCTGCAATTGCCGCGGTAACCTTCACGCCTCAAGTTACTCGTGGTTGTGATTTGTTGTTTTCGAAATTTCTTTTCTGCCTCTGTTCCTCCTGCTGCCAGTTCCTATTTGCTCTAGAAGTAGAGTTTAGATAAGCGTGGTTAGAAGTGCATTATGCGTGACATTAAAGGCTTTAAATTCCTTAACCTGTCAAGCAGACGTATGTTTCTATCCGTAATTTCTTCTTATCTGTAAGCTTCGAGTCCCATCGGACCAAAACACGTTGACGTCTGATCCTGAGCAGTTGGCAGCAGAGGCCCGTTTCGTCGACAAAGCGGAGAGGTTGGCGCCAGAATGGGGTCGAAACTCCGTCGTCGAGCAGGTCATAATCGGAATGACTGTCTTCTTCGCGATAGTTGTTCTAGTCGGCCTCCTGGTCGTCTTCCTTATGCGTGACGGATCATGCCGCCTCCTACGGGGAAAATCAAAAAGAGGTTCGTTAAAGCACATTCTCTACTTCACCCCATTGGCATCCTATATCTTATATTTACCGTCGCACACGCATTCGTCAATTCCTTTTAGCAATCAGTTGAGAGGGTATGGACGCTAGAAAACACGACAGAAACATTTAACACGCCGTAAAGTGAGCTTCAAACTGAATCTGAGAGCATTGCAAATTTGTATTTGTGGTACACAGCTTAAGGCAGGTGATTAATAGCATGAAGGGCTTACGAGGGACCCATGAGTTCGATTATGTAGCTGGTAAAAAGCCTCTGTTTGTAGAGTTATGGCAGATGAACAGTCAGCTGTTTGCAACGTTCAACCCTCCTCGCGGAATATGTAATTAACAACAGCTGTGGTGGAAAAAAGCATACTCTTCCTCAATCCACATTACGCTTTGACAATTTTGACATGCTTCGCTTTAATTGCATCTGCCCTGAAAGGTTTGGGTGCGGCTGGCAGCGATTGGGACTACGAGGCATAGGAAAGAGCAGAAGGAGGGGACTGAAGGGGAGAGGAAAGATTAGGTCGACTAGATGCTTTTAGTTTTGCTGTCCTCTCACAGTGATGGCTTGTAGACGTAAAACGTACTGCTTCTGTCTCGCTTGCATACGCAGTATTAACTTCCTCCGGCAAAAAGACGAGCCAATGTATGCTTTTCACTGACAATACTGATTTCAAGTCCGTAGCTGCCTATCTCGATCTTCTTGCTCTGCCTGTGAACCAGGTACACTTTGGCAGGTCATAAATGTGTTAGAGGACTGTTGGTTTTGTCCAGTATGTTACTTTTTTGAGGAACTCATGAAGTTGAATTAAACTCAATCTTTTGATTAGGCGTCAAGTTGAAATAAAAGTCCTCTCTCCATTGCCCATGATATTTGTTCGCATAAAATCGATGAAAGAAAATGTGAGCTGTGTCCGCCGGATTAAAGACCCCCTCTCACAAGGGCTGAAGAATTTGTTTAGTTTAAAAGGCCAAACCTTCCCCAAAACTCCCAAATCCCCAACATCCTGGGGCAATTGATGAAAACTGTCTTACGCTCAGACCAGGCATGAGGGGCAAAGTGTAGAAAATCCAAAATTATATTCCTGAATCGTGTAAACTGAGACAAGTTTATAAAATGCGCCATTTTTATTGAATTTGGGTGAATACATCCGTAGCTCGCTTCAGCAGTTTCAACTGCAGAAGCCCTTAGGATAAGGGATCTTCTTACACAAAAAACAACCCGAAGTTAAAAGGTCAAATTCAGACGGTTTTGCTGTTGCCTTTAGTCGCCGGTACGCCTCAGCCTTTTCCCTTTGTCACTTTGTCTGTCTGCTTTTGTACTTCGTTTCCGTATCATGTTACCGAAGACTGCGGCCTTTGACCATTCCACAGGGGTCAATCCAATCCAAACCCCGACAGGCAAAACCTTGGTTTGACGAAAGGACTGCGGTGCACTGATGGGTGGTAAGGTTCATGACACAACCCCTTATGCGCCCCCTCTTTGGCAGAAATCTGCACATTAATAATAAATGCTGACCAGTGACATTGCGTCCGTCAAACGAACGTTGACCGATGGACAGTAGGAGGAATGGAATGGCGTGAGATCTCGACGACTTCAAAAAACTGCAATTTGTTGCAGTTATCATTGTTGTGAGATCCATTATTAGGGGGTGCTTTATGGGGCTTTCTAGGTACAAGAAAATAGCATAAATGTAGGTTCCATCAGCATAACAAATAAAGTTGGAACCCCCAAGGCGGCTCAAGTCTTGAAATGATTAGGCGATTCCCGCCGCACGCATTTGATTACCAGCCCGAAAAACGGACAAATTCAAAAAGCACCCTAAATTCTTCCTCCCGCATTTGCCGGGCCGTCTGTCTTTCAGCTCCATTGTCAACTACAATTTGCTATTGGCCCATACAAAACTAGACTAGCTCTAATTATTAACTCATCCATCGTAAACGAAGTTAGAATGTATAATAGAGTCACGCTCTGCAGGTTCCTAATGTAAGAGTAAGTTAAGTCAAACATAAACAGCCGAATATTTCTGAAGAAGTCGATTAGACCGGCATAAATTAAAAGCATATTAGGACCTATTCGGCAAACCGCAAAGGCTTCGTAAACTCTTCCAACATGTCCGACAGGTTGCCTAGTAATGTCATTAGGATTCAGTTAAAGACTCGAGCATTTAGTTTAACTCGACTTGCTGGAACGAACAGCATGCCCAAATAAGCTTGCATAGGGAAGCTATGATTCCACAGTCAGGCATGAAGTGGCAGATGGAGAAGTATGAAAGTCGCCTGAAATTATTTTAATTTTCTAGCACGTGCACATGTCAGTTGGAAGTTTCGATGACCGTACACCGTCGGTCAGTGCAGACAACAGCAAGCTGACCAACTTTTGACTGCTTCTGTTGCTCCTACCTCGCCTCCCCCGCCCACTTCCACCTCTTCTTGCGGGCGTAAACCCAACTTTAAACCGGGGACGATGGCTAACACGTACCAGCTGCGTCTCGGTCCTTTTATCCATCACCTTGTCGCCCGCGCGCAGTCAATTTGGCGTGCTAAATGAGCCGACATCTGCTGGCTTATCTGCTGCCGCTGTTGGGGTGCGGGCCTAAGGCATATCACAGATTAATGCGACCACGTGTGGCCGGTCCTAGTTAGTATTTGAGACCAGTAGCTGTTTGCAAGGGCCATTAGTCGTCGGGATTTTGATGGCCTACTCAAAGCCACCGGCCAAAAAGATGCAATTGGTCCTTGAGCTGACCTTTTGCTAGAGTTTATGGGTTCCAACGAGAGGATTTCCGTTTGGTAACCGCGACGCAAATGGTAAAAAGCAAGAAAAAGAATGTTAAATGTGGTTTCTTCAAAGAAAACCAATGAAGTCTTGCGTGTACCACCGTAGGAGTCTGGGATAACAGCCTTCTCAAATGGCAGACTGGATGCCTGAGCCGTCTACCACAACTACTACCGCTACTGCCATCAATAGTACTCCTAGTATTACAAACGCAATAATATCGGGAGGGTGTTAGCATGATCACGTCAACTACCAGCTTTAAAATATTACCCAATATTGCCTCGCCCTAACAGTGGCTGTTACAGGAATTCAGAATAATTTGAATCACACGCATATCTCCAGACCAGAATAAATGGCTTTGCAAGTGGCCGTTAGGCTTGTCACCGAACTCAAATTCTCTTTCAGGTATTTCAAAGTGACTCATTATTTACCCAGAAACCACACTGCCTCATCAGCCTCATCTAGTTATTCTTGGTCAATTTTTGTGAATATTGCCATGTTACACTTTAAAAGTCAAAGCAACTGGTTATGTTGAGGGCCACGATGTCATTGTCAAACGTACCTGAAGACGACAGTTCTGAAATTCCTATTTTAGTCTATTGGGCACAGGGTTACCAAAAGGGGGCCATCAGATTGAGGGAGGTTGTTCTGGGCGAAAAGGATAAGACCGCAGTAAGTAAGCAGTCATTCAGTCGCGGTTTGATTGCCGGGTGGGTTCGCAAGCTTTGCTTAGTTCACCTTACCACCAAGGCGCAAGCAATGTCTCGAAAGAGACGAAGTAAGTGACCACCGCCCCTGCATCCACCCTGCTGTTTGGCACACGATGGACATCATTGGAACCGACGACAGCACTGTGACATGCTTCAGCATAGTATAGATTTCGAGTGTAAATGGATATCGTGGACATAGTTGGTAACGACGGTCAAACTGTCACTCACTTTGGGTTTTTGAGGGAGATGTAGAACAGCACTGAATCGTCTTAAGACTTCTGCACGGTCTTTCGCTATCACTGTTACCTGAATAGCGTGGCATACTTCAGACGGTTCTGCTCCAGAAATCGTTGTGGTCGTGTCGTTTACAATACGTAGCTGCACAACGTCAGTCCCTCATTCCTGGATCGCCATAGTGGCAAGCAGGCCTTGCGTCTATCAACCGATCGGATCCTTTCACCGGAGACCCAGTCATCGCGTCGACGCCTATTTGTGACCTTGCACGCCCTGGAGAGTATGATACAGGTCAAACCATCTGTCTTCTATTAAAAAGACCGCAGAGGCAATGAGGTCAGGGGTTGGGGACAGCCGACCAGAAGCTGATGGCCGCAAGAATATTTGAGTCGTTGAAGCTCTTAGAATAGGTGACTTAACTCATGTAACATGATGACAAAAATTAAAATGACCATTTTGGGACACCTAAAACATTGAACATTTTACTTATATCCCTAGCCTCTTCTGGAAAATGTCCTTTTTGTTAAAGAATATACTGCCAATGAATTTTATAAGGCAAAATGTTTGCAAATGTGAACTTCAATTAAGTAAGCTTATATTCGACTAATTTCCTGTGATATTTGCTGTCTTAAGCCAGGTCTATGTATCTGCGCGTACGTACTTGTCTAAATGGAGGTAGTGATCTAAACTGAAAACATACGGAGCGAAACATCGCCCACTCGGAAACTGGATTTTTGTCCCTTGTAAGTCGAGTGGACCAGGAAGTGAATAAGCACGCCTTTATCGAAAAGCAGACGGTATCTCGAGTTGAAAATGAATGTTTGTAAATCTGTGCGATTTTATGCCTTAGAAGGTCATGATAGCGCCAACAGGTAATCCTTTGTCTTAATATACCCATATTTCTCTATCATTCGCGGATATTCCACAAGAAACCGTGAAAAGGCTCACTACCAAATGGCCGTCCTAAAATTTAAGTATATGATAATTTTTTGTGCAGCATAATTTGGAAACGGAACCGGCACAAAGTTCCCAGTTCGAGCGATATTTGAATAATTATACAGCCACTCAGTGGAACATTTATAGGCTAGCTCGCAGTTGGTAGCCAGGAATGGGGAAGCGGGCGGCGACCTTAACCCTAATCCTAACCTTAACCCTAACCCTAACCGAAATCGTAAACGTAACCGTAGCCCTTAGGCATAGCCGTAACTGGAAAACTTAACTGTAATGAAACCTAATCGTACGCTCAAACCCTAACCGTAACCCGAAAACCTAAGCCTAAAGGCACAACCCTAACCCGAAAATCGGAAACCAGTAATCGGTACCCTGATCCTAACCTCAAACGTATAACGGAAGCCAAATGGGTCAGATGTGATTATGGAGCCCCACAAAATAGCCCCCGTAAACAACCGCCCCGTCACCTGTAATACGGGTCCTGGCTACCAACTGCGATCTAGCCCATTTATAATCGTGCAAAAAAATCTACAAGGAGGCTAAGATAGCGAAAGTTGTTTCAGTTTGAAAAGAATGTGAGTTCTTTCGTCTGCGGCAAAAAATGTCAGATATTTTCAAGGAGGTGAAAAAGCGGATCAAAGGTTCGATTTTTTCACGTTTTACCTTGGAAAAAACAAAGTACGTGGATATTTGTGAGCTAAATGTCACATTGAAGTACTTTTCACGGATTTTACTCTTTAGCGAAGGTTTTTAATTGAGAATAAACACATAGACCTCTGACCTTTGCTATGAGCGATTATTATATGACGGCATTGAGGTTAAGTAGTTGGCAAGTCTACAAATATGACCCAAACGGCTATATGCGTAAAAAGATGCCAAATAACTCTCGATCTTGGTATCTGCACTCGCGAAATATGCCATTTTGAAGGTCCGGATACATACAAACTATAAAATCTTCGTTTTTGGGCAGTCGGTTTAGAACATGGAAGACTGCAAAGTATTTGATGACATTTATAGGGCACCGTGTGACTTAGCGGACCCTACCGTGGTAAAAACTAAACAGAAATTTTACTGGAACAAAGCTATCCTAATACGGAGCAAATAGTTTGCTTACGATTGCATCTGTTAATTTAATTTGAATTCATTAGTTACTTGCCGGCCTATCAGCACGCGATCTTATGTAAAGTATATATTCCTATGGCATTTCTGTCATCAAAACCAAGCGAAATCTTCTTCACCTTAATCAGTTGCCTCTCGAAAAATGCAATACCTGGAAGCTTATATTTCATTCTAACAAGGTAGTTTTGTAACCTATAATCAAAAGGTATGCACTTAATCGTGTGGCACACTTCACGAACCAGTAATTATTGGAGGAAATTTACTCAAAATGTATGTATAGCTGACACTTTTAAACGTTATTATACCCATGTTGTGACATTTATTTAATTGTTGGCATGGACATGCTGCATGTACTTCTAAACTTGGCATTAACTCATTTGACACGATTTTTCGCGTCTTTGGCACTTCCGCGTTTCTTGAAAACTTCTCATCTCTAACCAACGAATTAGTACTTCAAGTATTCATTTTGCTCTCTTATTTGACTGCAGATCATTGACTATTGTTTTGGTGTCTTATCGGGTATGTTTGGATTGGTTTTCGAGCGATTAACGATTTTTCGTTAATCTAGGCACTTTGCGCTAATTAGGTCACATGCTGTATTACCGCACAGATTGTATCTTCCAAACAAAACGTAAACCGAACCGTGTCTAGCTTTGTCATTGACACGGTTTGTGCCGTATCCGCGCCTGCAGCCGTTGCGGGCACTACAAATTACGTGAAAGTTTAGCATGGGCCTCATCCAGCGGGCTTAGACAGGTATTCACTCGATAATCGGCTGGGCAGCGAGTGCCGTAGGTGTTTGGAACGATTAATCGACCCGGCGCAGTGAAATTGGCAAGCAGTCGTGCATTGGTTTCCTTTTGTGAAGTGGCCATGAAGTCGCCCCATAGGTGTACACACTTTTCCTCTCGGAATTCCGATGGGTCATAAGGAAGCCACTCATTGGGACGCATCCAACCTTTGTCCGAAGTTTGTCTTAGAAAACCTCTTTTTGAGTATCCTCGGTAAACAACGCTGGAAAGGGTCTCGAAATCAGGCGCCGACGAGCACAACTTGCGGGCATGCAGGTAGAATCCTCAGTGCTAACTGTACACAGCTCAAAATGAAATCCTGGTCGGATCATCCAGGACGATTGTAAAACCATGCTGACTAGAGTTCTCGGTGACGTTCTGTGATGGAACTTCTCGGCGTCGAATACCTTGATGCTGCGCCGAACATGGTCTGGCAAGCGCCCATTGTACTGCGTCAAAGGCTGAACGAGTAGGCAGTATGTTTCTATGGCAAGAAGCTCTTACGTTCCAGTATGTGAAGCGTATTTTTCTTTCTGCCAAAAACAGGTTGCATATTTAGCATCCGGTTTACTGCAGACATTCGCACACTTCGGTTGCCGCGGATGCCGTATCATAAATGAAAATTTGCAACATAGTAACTTGCATGAAGTGAATCTTTGGGATTTGATGTGTGCAATAATTTACCGTACTAACAACACAGGTATTAGCTAAAAGCCCAGACACGCGTGTTTCGCCGATCTTGTGCCGCTGCCTGACGCAGCTGCGAGGGGTTCGGCTCGTCAGTGGGTCCCCCAGCTTTCCCCGTGTGTTTTCTGGTATATGAACTCCAGTTTCAACTTGCCTTGCTTAATTTCCGAGGAAATAAATGAGCGAACTTGGAGTAACTCTTTCGAAACAGGCCTTTTCAGGCACGGTCCGAAATTTGATATGAATATTTGAGCTGAAATCCATCAGCTACTGCGGAATAACCGCTTAATATTCACAAACCGCCAACAGGCAGCCAGTAGTATAACATTGTGCAATAATTTACCGTACTAACAACACAGGTATTAGCTAAAAGCCCAGACATGCGTGTTTCGCCGTTGGCGGTTTGTGAATATTAAGCGGTTATTCCGCAGTAGCTGATGGATTTCAGCTCAAATATTCATATCAAATTTCGGACCGTGCCTGAAAAGGCCTGTTTCGAAAGAGTTACTCCAAGTTCGCGCATTAATTTACTCGGAAATTAAGCAAGGCGATTTGATGTGTGTCGACCTCGCGAACTCGTCAGTCCCTTATCTCTCCCCAGAGCCAGTTCTTCTGTTACGACTGTACTCAGAGTCCATATGATGCAGTATACAGGTCCCTTTTCAAGTTTTATGCCACAGCACCACCAATGTTAATGTCGAAATAAACCCATATATAATTCCCACGTGCTAAAATGCTTTCCTAAGCAAAAGACGTGCATCCCTAAAACAAAAAACTGATAGTTTCCCATCGAGTACGAGTTACATTCAGTTAAGACCAAGACGACCGTCACATTCGGACGCCTTTTGTCTACTGAGCTGGCCACGCAAAGTGAAGTCATCGCGCGTACAGACTGAGACTAAATTTTTCCCATTCCTCTTATCCTCTTGCCAAACTCCCCCGCCCCACAATGGAGGGAAGAGTGACTGCGTTTCGAGCGAGGTGAACAGTATTTCAGGGATTATATGCTGGCTTACGTTCCTGCGGTTGTCTTAGCAGTTGTTTTGGGACGTCAACGTCATAGGGAAGGCGGATGCTTATTTCACCAGACTAACGGAATTCATGAACACGCGCATGCAGATAGCGTCATGCTTGACGTTAGCTTACACTACGAGTGCCCATCCGTTATCGCGGCCCACGCACTAAGTAGTGCAAGCACCCAGCAGGGAAGTGTGTCATGAAAATCACTTACAGGCCCTGTTCACGTGCGTAACTTGAGCGCACATTGCGATTTCCGACCCCTGAATATATGCCAATTCTGTCCTTTTCCTGAATCAGTTTTTTTGTTCTAACGTATGTTCCTTTCCAAACACTACACCAGACAAGATCGTGGAGACTGTGAAGCAGACTCCAAGTGGTGCAGTGCGGCCAGATGTGGAACTATTGAAACAGGGCGGTCAAACAGTGACTCTACGACAGGATGAGGTGAGTGGTATCAAGTTTCCCTTACTGCCAGTCAGACGCTGTTCACTGGCCCGAGCCAGTAGTTGTAATAGATGATAGGCTAGATCCAGCGTTTAGACCCTTACTTTACCTAACTTAGTGGATATATAAGCTGGAACTTGTCGGTCTATTATGTATTTTTAAACTCGAATCCCATCCGATCATCCTTATTCGCGCTTGAATTTTTTAATTCTTGGATTTTACACAGGCCTTTTCTTTAAATTAACCTGGGTGCTACTTTGGATGTATCTAGGTGGGTGGGTTGAGAATACTTGACTCGACTGGTGGGATTAGAGTTAGCTGATTAGTTATTACTTTAGGACCAAGGCTGTGGCTTTTGTGTTTGTCCCTTCTTGATGGAATTCGAAGCTGTGAGCGACTTCAAGCTGACGCTATTGAAAGGGAATTTTTCTCAAACGAACCGAAAGGCGCGGACCTGTCACATGCCATCCACCCCACAATTTGCATATTTGAATTACTACTCTATTTCAGTCGCTTTTGTCCAGTGTGGTGTTGAGAACTTGGGCATGTATTGTTAAGCTGAGGACAAAAATTCGTCATCAGTTGAGATATGTAAGATGAAGGTGGGACATATGTATATATATGCGTACAGAATAGAGCACTCACCGATCTCATAGCCTCCCAAGACAAAAAACACATGCAAGCAGGACTCTCAGGCGGCCAAGCAGCGACAGACAATAAGAGTGGAATGATTACTCACGAAGAGTAGGAATGCTGAACTGGCTTTTTCTGCCTTATTTGATTTGGTCAGTCGCCAATGCATAACTACCAGCCTGAATAACCGGAATTATCGGCCGTAGGGCATTAGTTCAAGAGCTCGGAAAACAAGATACAGGCTTTCTTCTATGTTGGCTGCGGTCAGGAATATTAGTTCCTACTCAAGTGGCGCGTCACGGATCTTATTGATAGAACGCGCACTTCCGTTCCTCAGAGTTGTAACCAAGAGTTCCCAACAGAAGGCTTTGTAACGACAGGCAATACGGAAAGAAGTAATGGTAACAAAGGCGCGGGATTGAGTGGTCGTTTACGGCTTATTTACTGCCGTCAGTACGTTCTATCTGATAGACCCGTAGTCCGAAGTTAGATTCAGTTGGTCGCTGGGCTTAATACTGCACCAGCCGAGCCACGTCTCCTTAACGTCATAACGGGTCGCGTTCACCGATTTAAACTGATTCCGAGACGGATGTAGGATTTGAGATTGTAATTCCATGCTTACTACACTCAAAGCCGCTCGCACAATTATTATCAGTCTGTAATAAAAAATTATTGCTGAGAACAAGAAGGATAGTTAAACGGCCATTGGTATTTTACCTGTCCTTCATTAGCAGCCATAACTCAGAGCTTTCTGCCTCTCTAAGGCAAAATACAATGGCCGACACCCAGGTCTTTCTGACCTAATATTGGGATAGGCCTGACTACCGACGATAAATAAGAGAGGGGTGGCTATTCAAGTCTTCCTTCACTCGGTTTGTACTATTTTGGATGGACAGATTGCGTCGTTGTTTTGAGACAAGTAAGCGTTTAACAAAAATATATAAATAGTTTATCCCAATACAACCGTTAAATGCAAAGTTGATTATGACTGAACTAAATAGTTAATGCAAGAGTCTCATTTCCTTAAGAAATGGCTTAATTTCTTAATGGACCTTATCGTGAATTAGCATGAATGAGTTATGTGATAAATTACCTGTTTTTTGTGTAGCAGCGAAAGAATACTTAAAAATGAATGGGGAAGGAAAAATGGCAAGTTATCTCCGTAAATCAGTCAGCTGACGGTTTTTTTACAACGAAGAATGCAATATGTTGAGTTCACGCATCTTATCAACGTTCACAATCATGATGGCACACCAACTTAATGCCCATAAGTCATAGATGGAAAATAGTGAGCCTTCAATGGCATATGTTCATTAAAAAGGTCATTCCCAAAATTGGAAAATAAAGTTTAAAATATCCTTCTCTCCAAGGACATTTGAATAAGGCAAAGATGGTTCATACGAGGAATAGTCTATTGATGCAACCAGATTTTCGAGACCTCCATTTCAGTCGCCCGCGCACGTTGCGTAATTGAGGGACTATGTTTACGGTATGTGGAGGCCTAATAGGGAACAAAAATCTGGCAAAACAGTCAA
>CACRXP010000857.1:235743-251071 GCA_902702965.1 Spirometra erinaceieuropaei | reverse complement strand
ATTGTCGCTTACTACTTCAGCTACCCGGCAATTAAACGTTTCGGTGAGGTTTCGTTTGTTTTTTTTTCCGCTCAGATTTTTGTCTTTGGAGTCATCCACACTTGTGCTGTGTTTAAAGAAACAGTATTCGTTTAATATCCACCTTACCCTACATTACATTGTGGGACCTTATTAGAAATTTAAAGAACAGTTTATTTAATAAAATACTTCACATTTGGTCCCTTATCACTGCTGCTATTTTGAAACAGTCAGCCAACATGACGCCAATATTTCTTGTCGCACTTTCCGTGTGCGAAAAGGCTAAAAATACGTCTTCTCACAACAGGTCACATCAAAGTTCTGTACCTGGGTCTTTTGATCAATGTACTCCGTTTCTTATACATTTCGTGGATCGGAAATCCCTGGTGGGTCCTGCCGTTCGAGTTTGTTCACGGTAAGACTGAATTACTGATTTGCGAAAATTACTATTAACGTAATCAAAAGCATAACTTGTTTGAAGTAGTAAATAAATCCTGAGATATTTTAGATTGTTTTTCAGATATCGTGCGCTAAAGGCCTCACGTATAGGAGAAGCCTTGACAAAAAACAAGCTTCTTAGATGAAGTGAAATTAATGACACATCAACTGGGTCAGATGAGTGATTCAAATCTGCCAAAAACATCTGTTAATTAAGTGAGTCTGGTGAATTCCAAATTGATTGCTTAGGAAACCCTGCTTGGTCAGTCAGCTTATTGTAACAGAATTGGTGGATATCATACGGTACAGCAGGTTGAACGGGTGGCTTGACCCAAATGTGATTAAACTTACGATCCCCGGTGGGTGACTTCGAAGCTCAGGTGGTCAGAACGTTGAATGTGCACAAGCCTTACACTGGTTGTCGTGGGTTCGGACTCCATAGAGGCCGCCGAGTTTTTTTGCAATTATACGAATCTGCGATAAACCCGTTAATATCAAGATTAGTCACAGTGGCCATTCATTGTCGACAATTCATGAACGAGACCCAGATTTTATAAACCTTGGTCATGGTATGACTCTGGCTCTATGTATTGAACTAGCAAACATGAATTTTGTAGTGGAACATATGGTTAACTTTAACAGCCTCTTATTTCACGCTATTATACTTCGACATTATTTTGTTTTTGTTAGAAAGCCGCCACCCTTTTTTCTCGCTCTGAGTAATTTCGCGTTGTAAGAATATAAAAAAACCTTTTTTATCATTCTTGTGTAAAGATAAAAAAGTCGGAAATTCGTAAAATAATGAAATATGAGTTATTACATGGAAATATGGCATCGCAGACAAATGGGAATATAAATGACGTATTTTACTCTAATATTACTACACAGCAGGCTGTGTCAAAGTGGTCTGCGGAATTTCGTTCTGATAACTTTGACCGCACATATGAGCCACGCGGTCGGTCAGAATCAAAAGGTGGATAGTGACGAACTGAAAGTCACCGGCGAGTCAGATCCATCTGAAAGTGCATATAAATTATCGTTGGTGTTTGGCGTTAGCTGGCAAATAATAATAACTCACCTACCTAGAATTGATAGAGTGAAAAGTTGGGTATGTGGGTTTCACGTGAACTGAATGAAAAGCAGAAGCGACGCTGTTTGGAAGCGCGCATGATGTTGTTTGCTGGTCACAACATTCATTCATTTTTGAATCGAATTGTAACGTGTAATGAAAGATGAACCCAATACGATAACCTTAAACGGCCAACGTAGTGGTTGGACAAGGACAAGTTACCATAAACAGCTCAAACGCAATATTCATCACAGAAAGCTGATGGTTAGTGCAGGTGTGATCCATCATGATTTCATAAGACCTGGCTTACGGATCACGGCAGAAGTACACTGTAACCAGCTAGGCCAAATGATCCAAAACTGGCAGAAAAACAGCCCGGACTGCTAACTGGTCGGTTTCTCTTCTATTGCACAACAATGCTAGACCACACCACACAAATGACAGTGGCAAAACTACAGGATTTGGATTTGGACGTCATCCGTCGTCATCCATACTCATCAGAACATATAATTCTGACAGTGCTGTAAAACCGGTCTTTAAAGAATTCTTCGACTCGATTACCAGACTTACACCGCTGGACTGATCAAACTACTACGAAAATGGCAAAAGTGTATCGACAAAATGAGTGCATAGTTTGGTGAATAAAACTCTTCTTTATATCTATAAAACACTTATAAACTTTGCTTTTTTTCTACAAATTTCATGCTGACTACCCAATATTTACAGTGGTTGTGCTAACCCATGAAATGCTAATCGAAATTCTGAAATGCGTTTTCGACCCGTGGAGCATACTTCCAAGATATTTTCATTACCTCGGAACGGCGGCTTTTGAGCGAACTTTTTTCCGACTACCTACAAAAATTACACTCCGTATAAAATGACTACTTTTGTAGTATGAATTTCTCTCACTGATTTTCTATACCCTTATTAATCCAAATATATTTCATAGAAAACATGCATACAATATTCCTTCTTTCACTTCTTCAAAATTTATGCTTGAAGGAAGGTTATCTTTCGGCTTTAAAAACTTTCCCAATTCCCCAATAATTTTGAATTTGACCTGTCGTTACACTTGCACTCGGGGTTTCCAAACTACCAGCTGTATATTTTCTGAGTACGAAAAGTCATACATTTCTATACGCCATTAAGAGGAGACCATATGGGGTTCCAAAAATTTAGCAGTGGATTCAGGTCGTATTGTGAACTTTACAAGCAACATTAGTAAATGGGAAAATCAGTTGGCATACATATGGGTAAGATGTGGCTTGGTAGCCCCACCTGATGGACACAACACTGTTTGGGTTGGGGTTAATGGTTTGGTATTATGGTTATGGGTTAGTGATTATGGTTAGGGGTTAGGGGTAATGATTTTGGTTTGGGGGTTAGGGTTTGGGATTTGGAGGTTATACTTATGGGTTAGAGTTACGGTTGTGGGTTAGCGCGACTATTTCTCAACCATTCAAATTAAAACTGCGCATTCCCAATAGCTTTTCTTTTGCATACAACTACTTGACCTCGTCGCCTTTGCATTCCCCGACCCCAACTCTAACAACCCCTTTCACCACCGGTCCCGTATTAAGGGTGACTGGGGTTTGTTTACTTCAAGTCGGGCTACATAACCACATCCGACCAACATATGTTCTCAGTAACTCATCATCAGGCTAATACATTTATATGTAGATGTATTGGCCTGCCGATGAGTTACTGAAAACATATTTCTGCCAGCTATCTTTTCAATAGTTATATGGGAATTTTTGCAGAACACTAGCAAATGAAGAGGCATGATGTTTTATAAACGGGTATTTCACGGTCTTCAAAAATCTCATAATTAGAAACTTTTTAAAAACCGAAAGATACCCTTCCTTCAAGTTGAAATTTTTAGGAGGACATAATTTCCCTCCATATACATATGTAAAGGACGGAATATTTTATGCCCGTTTTTATGACATATATTTGGATTAATAAGGACATCGAAAATCAATGAGAAAAATTTATAACAAACAAGTAGTCACTTTTTACAGGCTGTAGTTTTTGCAGGCAGCCGGAAAGAAGTTCGTTCAAAAGCCGGCATCCCGAGGAACTAAATTATCTTGGGATTATGCTCCGCGGTAATTAATGTTACTGCCCTTCCTAAGTAGTACTTTTGAGTTGAAAACGCATTTCAGAATGTCGGCTAACATTTAATGATTTAGTACATCTAATGTATATGGCTCAGTTGCCTTCTCTTATTTATTTGCTGTCGGATCTAAAGCCGGCCCAATTAAGTATAACTATTTCCTATAAACATAATTTCCAATCAAGAAGACTAGCTCCTGTTATAAGTAAAACGAATGTGTCTAGTTTTCTAACCGGCAAAACACTTTGCATCTAGAATACATGCCTACTGTGCATGTGGATATCCCATAACCACCTGCTGCGGAATCCATTTTAGGGCTAACGCACGCCGGCATCTGGGCTGCCTGTTGTTCATATGTCGCACAGTGCTTCGAACCTCAGTACCGCATTTCAACACAAGGTGTTCTCCAGGGCGTCAACCATGGCCTAGGCAAGGGTCTTGGAGCTCTTCTCGGCGGACCCATAATATCTGCATTCGGTAGGCAAGCAAAACATCATTTTACCGTATAAGTACTGTCTGTTTTTGCATTAATATTTGGAGAAAAATATAATTACTGTATGCTCTGTTATCTAAGATGTCAAGTCAATGCGGAAAGTCCTCTCAACA
The DNA here is from genome assembly GCA_902702965.1 of Spirometra erinaceieuropaei. NCBI lineage: Eukaryota > Metazoa > Platyhelminthes > Cestoda > Diphyllobothriidea > Diphyllobothriidae > Spirometra > Spirometra erinaceieuropaei. The sequence continues at coordinate 246,824 of CACRXP010000857.1, read as the reverse complement.
CCAACGGTCATAAAAACGAGAGTATTTTTAAGTAAAAATCCAATGACAGTTGTCATGTTATAAATCAGAGTAAGCATTTATCATGCAGAGAATACCGCCAGCTCCTGAAGATGCACTCGAGGAAACTGTAAAAGACCAATAGATCGATAGAGATGATCAGACCTCTGTCTGCCATGCTTCCTAGCAGTCCGACCGTCGTTGTCGACTATCTTCACTATGTGCTCCACAGCAAGGTGCAACAGGCACATTGAATTGCGCATGGTTTAGTTTATGCTGAATGTAGATTTGAAATTCATCTACTGTACTCCCTCCTCCTCCCCACCTGTACTCCCTCCTCCTCCCCACCTGAGCCTGAGTCAGTAAGACCAGAAGTGGGAGAGCGCAGGTGGCTTGCGCTGCCCGAACAGCCCCTAGGAGTGCCGCCACACCTGGCTCGGATACCACGGAGTGGGAGTGTCACAGAGGCCATATTGAGAAGGAGTCATTGTAGCCTGACTCTCAGACCTCCAGCCGACCACTCCTCACAAACGCACAACACTGGGTCGACTTCTAGGTCCAAGTTATCCCGTCAGTTGGTAATCTTCCAAGTCACGGCTTTTAGCGCACCGTGATAGCTTCAAGTGCGTCAGATTGTTTATAGTGAGGAAAGTGCGCTGAGTTGTCGACCGTACTCTCCCTTCCCATTTCCACACCCCAGCCACTGTCCGAGCCGGTCAGCAGACTGGAGCGGGGAATAGGCGCGGTGGCTACCATGGTCGAGTGACCATGTCTGCGTGCGCCACGTGCACGACCTGGCTCCCCAAACACACATATACCAGGATTTCGCTCAACTGGGGTTGAACGGCGGATCTCTCACTTTCGTGAGAGGACCGTGGAAGGTGCTTTTTCAGTCCGTCTTCCAGCCCACCAGTCCGCCACTCCACAGAACACGCACATAACGGGATGGACTGCGTGGACCGAGTGGGAGCGTCAGACGGCAGCCTTTCAAGCCATGGCGTTTGGCGTACCGTGATAGTTCAGACTTGGATCACACATGCAGCAAAGGAGCCGCATGAAGAAGGAACCTCGACGCACACTTCTCACTTGCGTGGGAGGTGACAGTTGGGTGCTTGTGGTGGGTGACGTTGATGTGCAGTGAGATACTGGTGACGGAGGATTTGGTGGACGGTTGTCTACCGCAGGTTTTCATGAATGTCCTTGTGTCCCAATAGGCTCATGTGATGAGTGAATGTGCGGGACAATGTGGACAGTGGAGGCGGAGGCGGCGGGTGTAGGTTAGTTCTCCAGGCACTGGTTCGCTGCTCTCTGTGCGATGGATTCGCAATTTGCCGACCGGCCGATGGATGAGGTGAATATACGGGCACAGTATGAGCAGGATAGATCGTCAGTGTAGGAGTCGGTTTCGGTAGCGGTGGTGCTTGTGCTGCGCGCGCTGGTGGATGGGGTGTGGGTTGTGCGCAGTGATGGTGGATCACGGGCTTTAGTGAGAGAACGAACAATGGCCTGGGCCGCCTACGCGATTGTTGTCGCTCTCCCCGTAGGATTTTCGACCGTGGGGTAAGACGGTAGACTAGGGTAGAGAGTAGAGAGAGAGAGGGCGGTGAGGGGCGGAGAATAGGTGTGAAGGAGAAGGAAGTAACAGTTAGCTTGCTGGGTGCTTGCGACCTCCTGAGGGGTTGCAGACGGAGCCATAGCTGGGAATTGGCGATGCGGCGATTCGGGCAGCCAGCGGATGTGGGTAGGGAGATGCACACACGAATACCCTCACCTGCATTAGCCCGCCGGTCGAAGCGGTTACCGGGGTGTGGTCTCTAGACAGATCCTGGTTTCAGTGAGACACATGTGAGAGTTGGGTGCCAGTTAAGCGTGTTAGGAATAGTCAATACTTGTTAGCCAGTGAGGGACTTACTGCGACCATCACGTGGACCTACCTCTGGACACCTCTACACCCAGTCATGCCTCCTAATTAGCTGCCAGTGGTCGTGTTGGAAGTTATGCTGGGTTTGTGAGAGATTACAGGGAACTAGGGGTGGGAACTACTTCAGTCCTGGATGTCTGACGCCAACTCCATTAACAGTTCGACCGTCGTTGCCGACTCTGTCCACCGTGTGCTCCACAGATAGGTGATAGCAGGTACGATGGCTTGTGCTATTACGCGCTACGCTCACGCGGCCAGGTAGCGTGTCCCAGTTCCCAGCCAAGGAGGCATGTCGCCACAACGCCGTGAGAGTTCTGTATGTTAGACAGTGTGCACCCAGCTCAGCCGCGAATACTAGTCCCTCCCCACGCCTCCATGACTTGACTACAAATGTTATTAACTTGTTGTCGCGATCTTAAGTTCTGGTAGTGGGCTCCTGGGCGAGTTCCAAAGCTCAGAATATTTCACCTACGGTTCCGGCGATTGCGTCTCCATCCTATTTGCAACCAGACCCTGGAAATCGTACATTCACCTCCATTCATAATAGAAAATATGTACTATATTTTTGTCTAAAGCACCCGAATCGATTGGACGGGGTTTGATAGCCCACCTGAAGTAAGCAAACCCCAGTCACCTCTAATACAGGACGGGTGGTAATGGGGTTTTTTACAAGTGGGTCCGAGGAACGCCCAGGCGACCAGGTCAAGTAGTTGTATGCAAAAGAAAAGCTGCTGGAAATACGCGGTTGTACTTTGAATAAGTGAGAGATAGTTGCGCTAACCCCTAAACCTAACTCTAACCCCTAATTCTTAACCCTAACCCTGACCTCTAACCCTAACCCCTAACCATAGTCCGTTATCCTAGCTTATAACCCTTACCTCAGCCCCTACAGTATTGTGTCCATCAGGTGGGGCTACCAAACCACGTCTTACCCCCGAATCTTTAGAAGCCAGAGGGGATACCTACTTTCGTCAATCGCATAGTGTCACTGAAAAGTGTAAAGAGTAACAGTGGATCAAAATCGCGTCTCTCTATAGTGTTTTCTGGAATATTCGGGAGATTCCTTGGCATGTGCTGGTCTTAAGTAGATTTTATCATATTATTCATACGCGCGTATCAAACAGTCTGCACAAAGAATGTCGACCAATTAATTGATCAGTGATAACGCATAGCATATGCTTGCCATCCCAAACTTGATAAGCAGACATCAGAATAGCCTCGGTTGCGGTGTTGTTTGGCTGTTGGCTAAACGCATAGTTGGATTCAATCATAACAAGAGGCAATAATTTTTAAGCATCCAGTTGTGCTTAGATACTGTCAAGCTCTAACATTCTAGCACCCATGTGACACAAGCTGGGTGCATTTTATGTTCATTTGTATCTTCTCCCTCTTCGGTAATGATTACAAGATGTTTGTCTATTTGCAATCCCTGCCAGCACATGTCCCCATCCGAAAGGGTTTGGTGAACCTTAGATGGACGGGACCATGATTCCCTCCAGGAGGTCGTCCGTCTTTTATTTATAGCACAACTGATTGCTTCTATTGCAAGCTCTGAATTATGAATAGCGCGTTTACATTTCTTGCGCAGATCATCCTGGTAAGACAGTCGTACGGGTAAAATACTTCCCATTGTTTGTCTTCGGAGGATTGGGATGGACTGGCCACCTATGTAAATCCCAACCACCAGCCCCGCAGTATGTACAGGGATGGACATAGAGAAACGAATGGGATTTTAACAGATGACTGCAGTCCACCCAGTCCTCCGAAAGCAAATAAGAGAAGGTAGTTTGCAATGGTATCACCGAAAAAGACAAGGGATTTTACTCATCCGACTGTTTCTACAATGAAATCTACGCAAGGAAAGTACCCACGTTGTCTGTATAGCAAAAGCTTACAGCATCATTAATCAGTTATGCTGAAAATAAAAGGAGAACGACCCCTTGGAGGAAGTCATGACCCCGTCCATCCCAGGTTGGCCCGATCCTCAGGACGGGGACACGTGCATGCATTTGGACTACTGAAGGGCCTAATTAACGTTGCGTTTACGTACTGTTACATATTTTTAGGTATTGATATCACTTTCCGCATCATGCCCACATTCTTTGCAAGCGATTTACTTTCAGTATGCACGCATATTTTTATTCAACGCTCATTGAGTTGACAAGCTCGAATACTGGTGATACAATGTGGCCACCGTAGAGTTGCTGTCATTAATAACAACGTTTGCAGGGCATAAAAAGTTAAATACTTTGGTTCCTATCAAAGACACAAGTGTACCTACACGTGCTTTTCAATTACAAATATCCACTCCGTGGGCGGTGCAAACTCAGTACAACTTCTAGTGATCAAATTCAGAGTCAAATTACCCCAAGTTTGGTCAAATGACCTGAGACTCATAGGACAAGTCTTTAGTTTTCAGTTTGTAACATATGCTGGACAGTTACCAATCGCCATCTTAATTCCTGATAATCGAAAGCGTCGTAGCTAACTTCCCGGAAGCATAAACATCTTTTACCCTCTGCCATAGATTCTGGTGTTTTCAAATCTTGTGTTTATTAAGAAACGCCTTGAAGAGGGGATAGAGACTGTTACTACTGGCCGTAGCACCCAGTAATGTCCCGACATCTTTTACCATTTTGTGTGGTGTGCACCGTAGTAACTGGCAACGTGATCATTAGCGGACTGGGCGCGAGTAAATTTCCACCAACGATCGGAGACTGAAACACGTTTGACAATGAAACATGGAACCCCGTAATGCTTGCACGTTCCTATATGAAAAAAATGCACTGCATTCAGAATGGAATTAGCCTCACAAGAACTTCAAATGTTAAATTCAATAATAACCTCTTGAAACGAATATCAACAAGTTGTTATAGTTTTGGAATACACTACTGAAATTCATAGCATAAATCTTATTGTCTTCGGTTTTCTCAATGTGGCAACTAAGCATTTTCAAAGGGGGCCAAGAGCTCATCTTAGAATTGTGAATGCGTAATAGGGGTTCAGCGTGTACATAAAAAGAAAAATAGAGTTATTTTGAGGAGTTCTATATTATCCGATCTCGATGACCGCATTCTTGTCGGGCTACAAACAACACATGGATTAATCTAGCAACTTTTAGAACGAGTAGACTTTAAAAACTGCGTCCTTATCAAAGACAACAAAAGTTGATGTTGTAACATTGTTCATGAAATGAGTCGGATTTTATTGGATTTATTAACTAGAAACGACGCGTATTTTAGGTCTCTAACCTTGTCACTAGGTGTTACGAATAATGCAAGTAATAATTTAGGCTTCAAAAAGACTGGTTTGCAAGAGATCAGAGGGACGTAAGTCCAGCCGCGACTATGCTAAACGGAAGGAACTTAAAACGAATATTGCAATGAAATAATAAATTGCACCGTTTTTTTTTCAAGAGATATCCTTCGTTCTTGTTCTTCCACCAAAGGATCCGCAAATCTATTTCGTTCTTATGGAGCTGTCTCGGCATTTATCCTCCTTGGATTCCTGGCAATGAATTACTTTGTGCCAGAGGTCATTAATCAGGAAGCGAAACCTGCCGAGGATGCGCCAGCCAATGGCATCGGCAGCACATCCACACCTGGGCAGTCCGGTAAGACTGTAGGCGGCGGAGAGACAACCAGCTACCTGGACGAAACTACTTACCTCGCCCCTGCTGGAACACCCTTTATACCGGCTTCACGAACAATGTCTGCTACACGGATGAATGAACTTGCTAGAGGTAAGAACTGTAGTAATCTTTCCAAAACTCATCAAAGGAAGATTGTACGGTTAGAAACCTTTCACTAAAAAATAAAGCGTCTTTGTTAAAGTAGACCATAGTTAGCGGAATGGGGGTCTGGAAGTTTTAAACAAAAGCGCGTGGCTGTTCTGTTTATATTTTCGCAGGCGAACCAACGTGAACAAGCCACCAATGCGTCCCCATTTTGGCCAAAGTGCCCTCAGATTTCAGAGTTCCCTGGGACACCACCGGACGGGAGGCGTGAGGGCTCTGATTTACATTTTAAAAGACAACTTACACGCCCCTTCTCGAGCTGGATTTTTGCCCTTGGGAAATAATTACGACATCCAAATGTCCTTTGGTGTTTGCTTCCTGCTACTGCAAAATCGTGAGCTCTGTAAATTTTGACTTAGCAAAAGTACTGCTTCTAATGCTGAGAATAAGAATGACGATGGTGAATATTATGATGATGACGATGGTTATGGTAGTTTGGATGACGACATTGGGCACTACTGTCGCAAACGTAGCAGTGACTGCGGCCTCGAAATTGGCGGTGGGGATAGTTTTCTTCGCAGAACAGTGGCAAAGTTATTTCACAATTCCCCATGTGAATTGTGTCCAATATGAATTGTTAAAACGGCCGTTTTTTCCAAAAGTACGCTTTCAACGACATATGCAATCGCTTTGCTCTAACTTAAGGACTACAGGATATGATCGCGGTACATCTTGTCACAGAAGATGGGCCGCCACGCCGGTTTTACTTGATAAAATCTTACGTGGCAAGCATGCCTCCTCCATTGACAACTTGGTGAACTCTGATCGATAGCCACTGTAGTGTGCATCTGGACGGTGCGAGAATACTGGTCTGGAAGGGCGATATTTCTCGAATAATTTGAGCCGTTGCATTAAGTAGTGCAGATGTAACTTCGAGTGGCATCATTTAAACCCTCAGAACAACTTTGATCCTGGAGGATGTATCGCCTTTCGCTTTTGCCCCGTTCATCAGTTATCTGTCAGTTTTAACTATCAGAGACTTTGCGCAAAGAATCTTGGCTTGCTAATTTCGCAGAAACATGGTTTTATGTTTTAAATTACGCTATTGTATTCCTTTTTTATCTAAACAACTGTAATGCTAGGCTCACAGCAGTTTAACGGGGGAATTTTAAACGACAGTAATAGGCCTTGTTCGGCAAGTAGGCCATCTTTGCTCTTTTGAGGTAGCAGGAAGAAAATACAGATGAGTGGTATTCACACCGACTTTACTCGGCTATTTCCAACTTGGATGAATAGGCAGAAACGATCTTAACTGAGTCTCCATGTAGTCATTGGGCGGCTCATTTTGAAGTTTCGTACAATATCTAACGTACAGTTATCTTCTGTTCATAAAATGTTGGCCTGCTGTGTTGGCACCTGTCAGAAGGTAACGTCATAACTTTAAAGGGCTAGGGTCATTGTAGTTGTCAGCCGATTTTGCTGATTAACCTGTCCTTAACTTTACTATTGGAGATAGACAAACCTTGGACATTACTTTTGGGAACCCAAGAATAACTGACACGGCACTGACTCTGCAAGAATGCATTTTTCCTTCATCCGTCGGCATGGTTATTAGCGAGTCAGCTATTTCCAGGCGACCTGATAGGCCCTATGGTCAGAAGGAATTTAAGTTTTTTAGTTGTTTTAATCAGCAACTGCACCCGGTCCGCAAGGTTTATTTCTTTCGTCAGTTCGCGAATTCTACATTGCTTATTGCTCAAGACGCCACTTTTATGTCCTGATATGCTAAAACAAGTCTGATTTGCAAATACTCCTGCAAAAGTCAGACGTACATGTCAGGCCGCTGCACCTGATGATTTAAAAGTTACTGCAAAAGTAAGTCTAAAAAATCTCAGCAAGCGGGCGTACAGTATCCCTTCTTAACCAATGACCACTTTCAAAATGCAAACTTTCAGCTAAATTGGAACGAAGACAGGTAGAATTTGTTTCTTTGCCTACGCATCGGACTCTTTTATTCGGCATAAGACTTTAGCTAGGGAGAAATGCCCCCTAAATGCACCGAGCGTCACTTTTTCATGGAGAGAACGTCGGATTAGATGCTTTATCCTTTCCCATTCCACGTTCTCTGACTTTATTGCCGTAAGTAGAAGACGAGCTACATCAATGGAATCAATCTCCAAGTTGAAATTGTTGGATACGGCACTTTCTGAGATTTTTGTGTGGGTGCTGCTAACGCGTAAAAACGATTAGGTGACTGTAATAGTCATCGTCTCTTTAAATTGTACTTTTTTTCTCTAAGGGACGGCCGACGGAAGCCAATTTCCAGTCCAGAGAATCCCATAGGCACAGTCCTCCAAAAGAAGTCCATAGTTGCCCCAGCGCCGCCGATGGAGGTTTGGTCTATTTTGGCTTCAGCCTTCTTCACAAGCTGTCATTAACTGCATCCTTTGCTCGTCGTTATTACAGTTTTTATTTGGTTTTCCTTGGCCGCTTCTTATTCAGATCAGAACCAGACTCTCAGTAGCTACTGCAAAGTCTATAAATGGTTTATTCATAGAGGTATACGCCGTCACATCGTTCTCTTCATCTTTTCCAACTTATCCTTGCCCTTTATTTGGTGAACTACTCTATTTATTCCCACACACTTTCCAAAAGTAAATAAAAGGATGCAAAATTTGACTTCTACGCTTTATTTAATTTCCCTATTGACTGGCTCAAATTATAGCGGTTGCTCATTATGGGAAAGTCCCACTGTTGCTGTCTGCGCTATATGCAGTTACGACTTACACGCCTGACCTCTGTAAAGTCCGGTGAAAGGTTCCAGATAACTTTGGACTCAAACGAATGTTAAATGACAGGGTTTCACACAACAAATCGTTTCTAATAAAAAAAAAGATGCTGCAATAAATGCGCTGTGACTACGGGAAAGTGGAATTGTAAATAAGGGCTGTGTCGGGAGTTTCGCTCGAAGGGTCTAAACATTGGAACGTGTATGATGAGATAGTAAAATTAGTTTACGAACCAGACTTAAGTCGTATGTAGCGAATACCGAATGCCTGATACGTTCCTCGACCCAGTCAAGTAAACGAAAGAAATGAGCAGCCCCGCTACTCAAGTACAGAGTCAGCATGCACAAAGATATTACAGTAAATGGGCAGAGGACGCATTTCATACCAACGATCCCCACTCAGTGCACGAACTGCGTGATAATGAAATTTTCATCTAAATCATCTCAACCGGACATCAGGTAGTACCGTTCTCACTGCGATGCCTCTTCTGGGCAGTGTAGGAAGGCTGCCGCGAAGACGCACACGAGCTCGTACGTCTCAAAAATCTTTTCGACTTGAATTCCCATGTGCTTTACGCTACGCTTTTCGCAACCGCCTAGCCACTGCTCACTGACCAAACTTTGGTAGCTTGAACTTGGAGTCGAAGTCCCGCAAATAAGTCGCTAATATGCATTTTGGTTCATGAGCTCGCTGCATTATTTGCTAACCATAAAGAGCCTGCGTATCCGAAAACCTCCCATTCGTCTCCTTAGACGACTACGCTGATCTTACTAGCTATACCGGATAGTTCGCAGAATTAATATTGTCGAAGCCTATTTTACCTTATTGACCCAGTCATATTCATGCTCTCCGACTAGGTTTTATTGGCTTCTGTTTGTCGCGCGTAAACGTATGAGACAGAATTGTCTTTTTTTCTAACCGCTAGAGCATTGCTTCAGCGAAGGTATTAACCGAGGAATTAAACAGTGCTACCATCGTCTCGCCCCGAAGAAAGGGTTCAGTCTCACTTTGGAATCATCCATTGCGCCTTAGAGTATCCCCTGTGATCATCTACTGAGGCATCTGGAATTTCAGTTGTTAATAAAAATGGTAACTTGGGTAATCTGATGCTGTCACGTAAATAGCTCCTGTATGGCTGCCGTTTTTGCGCTAACCAAGCCGAACAAAACATGTCTTTCTGCGTTGACTACTTCTGTTTCGAACTTTGTTTGCAGTGTATAATTGGATGAAGTCGTCAAATGTCAGATTGTCACCTTCTCTGACAGCATTTCTCAATGCTCCTGTAGTTCCTCCGTGCGGTTGCCTGTAGCTCATAAGATAGTTGATAGGTTCTGATAGTTTAATCCGGATCATAAACGGTCCAAGATCTTGAAGCTTGGACCATGGAATCTGAGTGCGACATCATCAAAATTCCGCATATCTTGGAATAGAGATCCTCAGAAAACGCAGGAGCTCGTCTGACGGTCTGTATTCCTACTCGCAGCCCAACAGTGAATGCGTGACCTTCACACTCCGGCATCTACGTACAGACATTCTGAGGCTGTAATATTGATCGCGATGTTGTATAATCTTCAGGTACTGCAGTCCCTCCAGGATTCCGGTTTTTGAATGAGCTTTGGTCCGGTCGTCTGCAAAGAACCAAATTCGGTGAAAAAAATGACTACTTAAGTTGTATGCACTTTTATTCACTTTCGATGTCCTTGTAGACTAAAATATATTTAACAGAGAGCATGTACAAGAATCCCATTTCATATACCTACTTGGTGGGAGCTTGCGTCTTCTTAACAGTTTATTCTCAAAGGAAGGGTGTATTTAAATCTTACACGTTTTCGATTTCCGATAAATTATGACCCCGGTATGTAGTAGCATTTTCGCTTAGGGTTTTCAGTCTATAGGCTGTATACTTTCTACATAGGAAAAATCATAAATTCCACTGTGTCATTAGGAAAATATCACGGTGGGCTCAGTAAATGTTGAAGTAAATGTGACTTAAGTTAGATACTTCATAAGGAACATTAATAAATGGGTAGATAAGGTGGTAATTTCATGAAAATAGTACGACCCTAAAAATTTACAATTACAAATTTCTTAAACCAATAAATACTCTTTCTTCGAGTATATGATTCGAATAACGCGTGCTTTGCTGCCAAATAAGTACCAGATGGGATATTTTTGTACGCTCTTTCTATAAAATGTATTATAATTTATATGAGCACCGAAAGTTAATAAAAGAAAGCGAATACTACTTAGGCGATCATTTTATGCCAAGCGAGCTTTTGTAGTCCGCTGGAAAGAGGCGTATTCAAAAGCCGGCTTCCTGGCGTGAATGAACTGCCTTGAGATCATACTAACTGATGATCAGTATTTCAACCCCATTCAAGTAATCATTCCTAATAAATAAAACTTCTCAGAATTTCGGTTAACATTTCATGGCATTGTATATTCTTGACCTGTGTATCATCCACAAACAAAGCTATCTCGAAATCCTACTTCCATATACAGTCGCCTACGTAAATCAAGGAAATGTGGATCTGAGGACGAGGTGGCGAGCATACGTAGCTTTCGATAAATTCTCGTCGGGCCAGTACACTTATATGGGAACGAGGTAGAAGTAAAACAGGTCAGCGATAAGAGAAAT
>CACRXP010000857.1:179692-227884 GCA_902702965.1 Spirometra erinaceieuropaei | reverse complement strand
TCTTTAAATTCTGAACTAGTAAAGGCTGGGCCATTGTCTGAAACGAGCATTTCAGGTATCCCAAAAGTAGAGAAAACGGTTCGCAACTTGTTGATTGTAGTCAGTGAAAAACAAGAATTTCCTGTCGGAATCGCATCAATCCATTTAGTGTGGACGTCAACTACCACCAAAACCATATGGCCTTGGAATGGTCCAAAATAATCGACGTGTACCCTCTTCCACGGCGAGTCGGGCCAGGCTCAAGGCTTCAGAGGAACCTTCGGTAAGGTCTTCTGTGTTATTTGGCACACGTGACATGCTTTCTCCACGTTTTCTATATCTGCGTCAATTTTGGGCCACCAAACATAGCTGCGGGCGAGAGCTTTCATTCTAACTGTACCAGAATGGGCATTATGCAGGTCTCTGAGGATGGCCTGTCGGCCTTGTGGTGGCACAACTACATGATTACCCCATAGTATGCATCCGTCTGGTAGACTTAACTCGTTCTGACGGCTGAAGAATGGTTAAAAATCAGAGGAGGTAGAGGACGGCCAGCCAGATTGTAAGGCTCTTTTTACCCGACTTGGGAGAGGGTCTCTCCATCAGCTTGTAGTCGCCACAGATACGGACAGATGCAGCGTATCCTGCCCGGGCCGTCAGGACATCATGCCACAAACGCGTGACAAGCGAACGATCAAGGTCATGACCCCTGTTCACACCTTCTGTGTGCTGATTGGCCACCCATCAGCCTATGACAGTCCCCCTTGCCATATACCCGGCCGTTTCCCCAAGCCTCCTCTTTTGTGCTGTCTCTCGTACTCAGTAGACATCCTATTTCCAATTACCCTTCTGCTTTGCATACATAACATTGGTGACACAGCCTAACGAACATGTCTTCATTGCTGCCTACACCGTTACCTTTCTGGCCAAAGAACACCCAGAAGCCCTCAAGTGACTCGTGGTTGCAATGGAGGAAGACATTTGAGGATTATATTGAACTACTCCCGATTTTGTCGTCCATGATTGTACTAGACGTCCCATCTAATTTGAAACTCCTCCGGACGAATCTCGGAGAGTTGGGACAACGATATTTCGATGCCCTCAATCTACAAAAGGCTATAGATCTCCAAACAGCCTTCACAAAACTCGAGTCAGCGTGGGTAGGAAAAGACAACGTCTTTCTCAGTCGCTATCGGTTTTGTCAAATGCGTCAAGAATCCAGTCAATGTGTCGGTGATTTTATTACTAATCTGACTCTGGCCATCCAGGACTGTGGGTATAAAGAGATCAAGGCAGACAACTTCGAGCACGCAATGCTCGTTCAGCAGTTGATCGTCGGTCTGCGCGACGAAAAAGCTCGGGAAAATCTCCTATCAGAGAAGAAGTATTTGTCGTGCGAGAAAGCCTGTGAGATCGCCAGTCATTAGGATACGCTGCACAAACGATCCGCGTCTCCCTTCGTCTGCTGTACCAGATATCGTAAGCGGAAGAAAGCAGTTTTGCTGACGCCGGTCCGGCAATTGATGTGGGCCTCGTGCAGTCGGTTCTTCTCGGCAAGTAGGATGCTGACATCTGAGTCGTCTTCATCAACCTAGCCCGGTTCATACTCCATTTCGGTGACGTTCTCTCACTCATAGTGCTCCCTGTTCCATGTCTGTACTTGACAATTTCCGTACGGATCCATTCCTGCTCATGTTTCGTTGATCGTATTCTCTTAAATATCCCTAATCTACTATCTACGTTGCCTCAACTTTTTGGCCAATACCAGTGCCACCCATCCCTCTCAGCCTCAACGCGTCAGTCGCCTAATTTAATAATACGACCTCTGACCTGTGTTACATAATCACGACCATCGAGTAATACCAACCGCCTGTTGCAGTAAACGTTTCTAGCCGTGTCTCGGTTGTGCCAACTACGCCTGCCATCGAGGACGTCGTGAAAATTTTGGACGCCCTCATTCCTTGAGTTTCCCATTTTTGCGCTATCCGTGTCTTTCTCCATCGAAGTCCTTCTATAACTCGCCGTCCGAGGCCTCTCACTGTGGCTAAAGCCCCGACCACACCTCACGTTTCTGCTGACACCACCCACCTATGGATCCCATGCACATCACTGCCAGTACCCGAGTCGTTACAAGAAATCTTTAGCGGAAAACTCGTTTGCTTGTCAGCAACGACGACAAACTTGGCTGGTCCAACCTCCCCTAGTCGTCTGCTTCACATCTGCGATGGAAGTTTCTTACACAATTCCATTGTGGACACTGATGTTCACGTCGTTCTCATTCCACTATCTTAAACTGGCCATAAGTCATCCAGCTCTTCATTTTCGCTTCAAGCAGCTAATAGTACCCCATTTAAGACTTTTGGTCATCGACCCCCCAACTCTAGACCTTGGTTTACGGCATTCCTTATGTTGAATATTTCCTATGGCTGACATTCATACTACCATTCCCGTTGCCGATTTTATATCCTCTTTAAGTCTCCTCGTTACCACTGACCTGTTGAAATCCTTTTATTCTAAATATTTACCTTGCACAATTCAATTCCTCTGGTCCATGCATTTATACATTCCCTTTGTCCACTTCCTGTTATCTTTATTTCCGGAATTTCCATCTATCCCTCGGTCTTCACAGTTTGACAAGCTTACTTAACAATCGTCATGCATTATATTTCAACTACTTTTAGCCGTCCTTGTCGTTTAGCCGTGGGCAGGTAGATGCCGTGCAAGGCGAATTCAGTCTTACGATGGAGCTGGGCACGATATGGTCATCCACTTGTCCAACAGTTGCTCTTCTGCATATGACACGCAAAAAGTCTCATTCAGTGACGTCCAGGTGGTGATTGCCAACGACTGAACAACTGCGCTGCATTCTACAGACATCCGCGTTCTAACCTCTAAGATTTTTCCTGAAACAGTCTTTTCCAACATTGATCTAGACAAAGCCTTCCATCAAATCCCCGTTGTTCTAGAAGACGTCCCCAAGACGGAGATTACGATTCTATTTGGCCTTTTCGAGTACGTCAGAATACCTTTGGCTTCCACAACTTCATCCAAGATTTCCGACGTTTCATTAACGAGAGCCTACGCGACTTACCCCTCGTTTTTATCTGTGTCGATGAAATCCCGATTGCATATTTTAATGAGCAAGAATACCTACAACACCTATGCTCAATTTTTAGCGTTTGGGTCAATTTTGCGCTTGTAGCAACACCTCCAAATGCGTTGTTGAGGCTCCCTCGTTCCTGTCCACTGGACACCGCATAGATGCTATCGGTTGTCCTCCCATAGACGTTGGAGGTCCAGGTATTTGTGCGTTTCCTATTCCTTCTTCTTCCCGACAACTGCAGCATTGTATAGGCTTTGCCATTTTTTATCGACATTTCATCCGCGCTTCTCTCAACTTATGTTATCACTCGCTAATCTTCATGCGGCAACGGCCGTTGGTTTGCCGGACGTGCGGTGCCTCGACAAACAAGAAGTCCCAAACGACAAGTCAGGAACGGCAAATTTGGTTGGGCAAGCATTACTGAGCTGAAAGAACGTACAGTGACTTAAGCAAATGGCTATCTCAAGCATTCTCACCAGGCAAGTGTCAGCCGAAGTGCATCTACTCGGGATTTTGTTCGGCGGAGGCCAATCAATGAAGAGGGAAATACGGACTTGCGTCACGGCGTTGGCGGAGGTAGTCACTCGCACGTAGTCGCCCTTCATTGAAGCCTCGCCAAGAGAGTGTAGTCTTACTTCATCCAGTGACAACGCCTAAATGCCACATTCTAAAATCGACCTGACAAATGTTCCAAATAGTCGACCAAAAAGCTCTGTGACAACGGCAAGGAAGGATCTCTTGATTGCTGCCAAGATACCTGTTAGGCCACCCCAGCCAGTGATCTTTCAACGCATACCTATGACTGAATTTACCACCACGAAGGATTTAGCTTTAGGTTACACAAATAATCTTGACCTCTCGCCACACGCTGACAGAATTATGGCCAAAGCTGTCCAGATTTGTGGCTTTATTTCTTACAATCTCTATCTTCTCGAAATTAAATGAATACTCTATCGAGTGTTTGCACTTCCCATTCACGAATATTGTTGCCCATTGCTTGGTTTGATGAACGAGGATAGTCGTTCAAAAGTAGTAAATGTCCAAAGACGTTTTACTAGTAAACTTTTAGGCATGGAACATCCAAATATCTCCTACTCAGATAGATGCCAACTAATTGACCTTAAATTTGTATGGGTTCGAAGACTAGAAGCAGGCTTCTGTCTCCTCTTTCACATTAATAATAGCTCAGATCTTCCTCAAATTTCAGCACTCACCCCTATTAGTCGCCCATACAATCTTCGAAATTCTTCCTGGATTATATCTCCTCCCGCTTCCTCCACGTCTAACCGCTCTCTTTTTCCGCTTCCACGTATACATTCCTCTGGAATAAGCTCTCAGTAAATATAAGATCTTCAGATAATCTACACACTCTTAAGAGAAGACTGCGTTCTTATCGGAGTACTGACTCGATTAAACTTTTATTTTCCTCATCCTTCCCGGACAACTTTCCCTATGACACTGAGAAAGGGCCACCGGGAATTTAGGACGTCGCCATTACATTGCCGTATCCGCTCACACTTCCTTCTTTTGTGTGGCAGCGCTTCCCAAGATCCCTCATCAGAAATGTTAGTTTTTCCGATTTTTTAGTTCATGCATCATGCCCCTCACAGAATGCGCTCAGTCGACGCTCTTGGCGGAACCCTCTGTATTCGTCATCTACAAGTTGTCTGGTCGCATCGCCTTTGCCTCCTCCTCGGCTGGACCCGAAGCTGGCAGTAACCGATCGCATCTGGACTTCTATCGCCTTGAGACTGGTTTTCTATTCGCCACTTTCATATAAATGGCCTCATCCGGCATATGAATTCTGTCTTGATGATGTCCGCTTCAAACCTTTTACTCACTACCACATGCAGGCCAGTCCTGCCTGACCCGCCTACCTACCCCGTCGTTAAATCCGTTATACACTGCCCCATGCAGGCCGGTCCTGCCCGTTTTTTATCCCTTCATGAGCTGCAGTCTTTTATACGTTAGGAGGTTATTTCACTGCTCGCTCTTTATCCTTCGTGAGAGACTATTTATTCAATAACCATGAATTAAGTATTGCATAGATTCTGTATACCTGTTCTAAAATTCATGTTTACGGTTATTCTTATTTACGGGTCTTGAATAAAAATTTTCATTAAACTTATTATTATACCCACCACCTTCTTTGCTATTTTACGCAATGGGACGGGGTTTGAGAGTGGTCGTCATCCACACACTTAAGTCCTTTACGTCGTTCCCTGATAAAATACTGATATCCAGATCTCAATTTTTTCCTGTAACTGGACCTTACTCGAATAAATTGGCATTTGTTGAAATCGAGTTAGCGAAGGCATTCATCACAGCACTATTGCAGTTGATCTAAGTTGTTTAGCCAGTTTATAGCGTTCTTTGGTTTTCCAATCGAACTTCGCATCTTCATATCACGAGCGAACATTACCTTTTCGCAGGTCAAACAGGGTAAGCAATCATTCACACATATCAAGAACAGAATGGGGCCCAGAACGTTTCCCTGCGGAACCCCACTGTGGACGGTCTCCCACTCTGATCTGGCGTCACCAAAGCAAACCCGCTGGCATCAGCCTGTGAGGTAGTCGGCCAATCATTTGAGTGGGTTATCAGCCACGTCCATTTGGCGCAGTTTAGAAATGAGCCGTCTGCGTGGCACCTTGTTGAAGGCTTCGTTGAAGTCAATAGAGGCTTATCTACTGACAAACCCATCTATAAGGAATTCGTCCAGCTTTTCATTGATGCAAACGGGTAAGTGAGACAGGATCGACTGCCCCCAAATCCATGTTGACGCTCACTAAGCAAGTCGTTCTTCTCAATGTGTCTCAGCAGTTCCTTTTTATTATTTTCTCCATTGACTTGCAATAAATGCTTGTAAGACTCATTGGCCTGAAGCTATTTGGCGAGGTTCTCTCTCCCTCTTTATACATGGTGTTTATGTCGGCAGGCCTTCATTCAGTAGGCAGAGCCCCCACCTCCACTGAGCTTTGCAAGACTTTGGAGAGCAGGTAGACTAGTTGGTCTTCGAGTTCGTTCAGGACTTTTGCAAATATGCCGTCCGGACCTGGCGATGTGTATGTGGCGATTTAATGGGATGTAGCAATCCCAGAGTTCCACTCACTGCGTCCGTTGTTAAAGCCACCGTGTTGATTGTATTTCTAGGTGGAACGATTTTTCGGTGTATTTTTTCGTCAAGTGGTGGCTTCTCACTAAACACTGTCATGATGAAGTCGGACAGGTGATTCTCGTCATCTGAAGCATCAGTTAACTTATTTCTCTGAGAGTTCTTTAGACAGCGGTTCTTTCATCTTGAAATAATCCTCTTTCCATACATTACTCTCCTGTTATGTTCGAATTGCGGGTACAGAGAAATGACTGCACTCCCAAACAAGAACGCAATGATTACCTTGGCCCCGGGACGTGTTAGAAGTCAATTCAAGCACACAATTGTCATCCGTGGTAACGATGAGACCTAAATAGCTTAAATGCCGTCCACTTCGGAATCAGGTGTCCATTGCAGCATGTTGAGTAAGAAATTTGTCAGTGACCAAATGAAGTCGATTCTGTTTGAATGAGCTCTCCGGTCGCATGCAGTGCATCGATTCCCAATCGATGTTTGGGAAGTTAAAATCTCCAATAATTATTACGCTTTTTCCACGACTGATCTGCTTTAACTCTGTGATGATTGCATCGTTCGTATCCTTCCGCTGTGCTAGGGTCTGTAAACAAGGCAAATACGGATGTCCGGTTGGTTAGGTACTTTAATCTTTAACTAATGATTTCGCAACCGGCATTCCCTTTTGACGACTACCCACCCGTGACGTAGCTACTGCCATCCCATACGAACATCGCGATTCCCCCACACCTGCGTCCACTCTGATCCATAGAAATAAGCTGAAATCCGTTGAAGTTGACTCCTGAGTCTGCTATCTGCTCACTTAACAATGTTTCAGTTAGGGCAATTACGTCAGATTGTAAGTAGGCCACGGTCAGCTTAATGCCATTCACATTATTGAAAAGACTCGGTACGTTTGCAAACATCATTATCATGTTTGTCGCTCTCTCGGGCACGAGAAATTGATTGTTGGTTCTTGAACGCGACAATTATTGGTGCGCGTTTCGCACGACATATCCGGTTCACTGTCTGTCTTCGAATTTACAAGTGTTTGATGGACCTGATGACTGACATTATAACCGTCAATTTCACCGGAGGATTCCACAGAAACTTGCGTTTCGTTTTTACGATTTCGTTGCCTAAAACCTTCATCTTTTTCCTCTCTCTCTTTGATGCCTTTTTAAGCCTGCTTTCAGTGTTCTCATTTACATTCGAAGACAGGCAGACGGCTCAAATCGCCTTTATTGACCTTTAAAAGGCGTCAGACGCTGCGCCACACCAGAGACTTTTTACAAGTTGGAACGAATACGGATCGGAGGTACCTTCCTCATACTGACCGAAGACATCCTTGTGGGTCGTCAAAAGGTTGTTTGCTTCGGTCAAGAGAAGTCGGGTTCCGCTGTGACTGACAAGCTTTCAGTACTGAAGCCCACTTTGTTCTTAATATCGCGGACGATTGTGCGAGAGTTTTGCCATACGAAGCAGTAATGTTTGCTGGCGATCTAAAAATATGGAGTG
The DNA here is from genome assembly GCA_902702965.1 of Spirometra erinaceieuropaei. Lineage (NCBI taxonomy): Eukaryota > Metazoa > Platyhelminthes > Cestoda > Diphyllobothriidea > Diphyllobothriidae > Spirometra > Spirometra erinaceieuropaei. The sequence continues at coordinate 220,178 of CACRXP010000857.1, read as the reverse complement.
TAATCCGTGATCCTGCCGATGAAGACTGGATACAGATTAACCCAAATATTCTAAGGTGGTTAAATCCTTAGTTAAGGGGGCTTAACGTCGGCAAGTGTTCTATACCTCGCCTAGGCAAACAAACCAGATCAGCACAAGAAACCACCTTTATGAAAGTGCCGCTTTACGAGGCGTGGAAGCTCAAGCAGTCTTCGGCATGCTGACGACGAACTCCTTAAAACCATCCACTCATTGTTCAAGAGGGACAAAAAGGGCAGTGTCCCTGTTGCACCCCACCAAGCAAACATTTGTAGGTTTTGACAAAGAGTCCCGGATCGGACTCAATCCCTGCTGGGGCCTACACGCACGGAGGTCCACAACTCATGGATCACCTGACTGCGCTCTTCCAAGAGATGTGGCGTCAAGGTGAAGTCCCGCAAGATTTAAAAGACGCAACCATCGTGCATCTCTACAAGCGCAAAGGGAATCGTTATGTCTGCGACAATCACCGCCGCATCTCCCTGCTGAACATCGCCGGGAAGATCTTCGCCCGCATCCTTCTCAACCGCCTCAAGAACCATCTGGAACAGGGCCTTCTGCCGGAAAGCCAATGCGGCTTCCTTCGTCATCGTGGGACCACGGATATGATCTTCGCCGCCCGTCAATTTCAGGATAAGTGCCAGGAGATGCGGACCCACCTGTACTCTACCTTCGTGGACCTGACGAAAGCCTTCAACGCGGTGAATCGTGAAGGACTGTGGAAGATCATGCAGAAATTCGGCTGTCCAGAGCGATTCACTCAGATGGTGCGTCAGCTGCATGACGGTATGATGGCGCGAGTCACGGACAACGGAGCTGTCTCAGAGGCATTCGCAGTGACCAACGGAGTGAAGCAGGGCTGTGTGCTGGCGCCTACCCTCTTCAGTCTCATGTTCTCTGCCATGCTGATGGACGCCTACCGCGACGAATGCCCTGGAATCCGCATCGCCTATAGAACGGACGGTCACCTCCTGAATCAACGACGGATGCACTTCCAATCGCGCGTATCCGCAACCACCGTTCACGAACTCCTCTTCGCCGACGACTGTGCCCTGAACACCACCTCGGAAGAGGAGATGCAACGGAGCATGGACCTGTTCTCCGCCGCCTGCGAGAACTTCGGTCTGGTCATTAACACGCAGAAGACGTTGGTGATGCACCAACCGCCACCCCACTCAGTCACAGCCCCCAACGCGCCGCCGCAAATCAGCGTGAACGGAACCCAACTGCAAGTGGTGGAGAACTTCCCGTACCTGGGCAGTACTCTCTCCCGCAACACCAAGATCGACGACGAAGTCGCCAACAGGATCTCGAAAGCAAGTCAAACCTTCGGTCGCCTTTAAAGCACAGTTTGGAATCGCCACGGTCTTCAGCTGAGCACCAAGCTGAAGATGTATAAGGCCGTCATCCTGCCGACACTACTGTATGGAGCGGAGACTTGGACGTTGTACGCAAAGCAGGCATGCCGTCTGAACCACATCCACCTCAGTTGTCTTCGTCGCATCCTGAGGCTAAAGTGGCAGGATCGAATCCCCGACACTGATGTGCTGGAACGGACGGGAATCTTCAGCATCTGCGCCATACTGAGAGAAATGCAGCTGCGCTGGAGCGGCCACCTGGTGCGCATGGATGACGAGCGACTACCCAAACGACTCTTCTACGGAGAAGCCGCGACGGGTTCTCGCCGTCAAGGAGGCCAGATTCGCCGTTACAAGGATACCCTGAAGTCCTCCCTGAAACGCCTGCAAATCAACCCTATCGACTGGGAGGAGCTCGCACTCGATCGACCGACTTGGAGGAGGACAGTGAAGACAGGCGCTGCGATCTACGAAGCCAACCGCATCGCTGCCGCCAAAGCGAAACGCGAAGCCCGCAAATCACAACTTCGCCCAGTACGCAACCCCGCCGCACAACCGCTTCCAACGTGTCCTCGATGTCAACGGAAATTCCGGGCTCAAATCGGACTTGTTGGACATCTTCGGATTAACTGCGCCTCTCGAACGGCACCAACCATCGTCCCCCCGCCTGCCTCTTCCTCCTCCTCTCCGCCGCCAACTAACTCTGACAATTCTTCTGACCCACCACTTCCATCCTCCTCCTCCTTCTTCTCCTACTCCTCCTCCACTGCTCCAGCGGCGGCCGCTCAGGCGACTGTCATGCGCGCAACAACCGACACCACCACCACCACCTCCCCCGACTCCAGCGATGAGGATCAGGACTACGCCTGCCCTCACTGCGACCGCACCTTCACCTCACACGTCGACCTGGTCGGTCACTTGCGAATCCATCGCCCAGAGACTGGCGAACCAGTGCCTGGAGCACCAACCTACACCCACCGCACTCGCCTTCACTGCCACACTGCCCTCGCACCTTCAGGCATCGCATGGGCCTATTCGGCCACATGCGCATCCACGACGACCTGCGGTAGACAACCGCCGGTCACACCGCACATTCACTCACTCCCTACCTCCCAACACCATCACCACCATCACCCCACCAGACATCAACACTCACACACCTCACGCACCCAACTGCCACCTCCCACGCAAGTGGGAAGTGTGCATCTCGACTCGGTCCCCATGCGGCTTCGGCTGCATGGGTGACTTGAGTCCGAGACTATCCTGACAATTCAAGCGTCGCGGATAGGAAGGTTGCTGATTGAGGCCCGCTCTCGGTTCACGCAGTTCGTCGCGTTGTGTGTGTTGTGTGGAGTGGCGGACTGGTGGGCTGGAAGACGGACTGAAACAGCACCTTCCACGGCCCTCTTACGCATGTGAGAGACACGCCGTTCAACCCCCGTTGTGTGAAATCCTGGTGTTGTGTGTATGGGGGGCCATGTCGTGCTTTGGCGCGCGCAGGCATGGTCAGTCGACCATGTCAGCCACCGCGCCCATTCCCCACTCCAGTCTGCTGACCGGCTCGGACAGCGGCTGGGGTGTGGGAGTGGGAAGGGAGAGTGAGGTCGACGACTCAGCGCACTTTCTCCTCACTATAAACAATCTGACGCGCTTGAAGCTATCACGGTGCGCTAAAAGCCGTGGCTTGGAAGGCTGCCAACTGACGGGGTATCTTGGACCCCCTCCTTGATGGGAGGCGGTCTGAGAGTCAGGCTGCAATGGCTCCTTTTTAATGTGGCCTTTATGGCACTCCCACCACAGTGTGGGATCCGAGCCAGGCGTTGGCGGCACGCCCAGGTGCGGCTTCGGCCGTGCCGGCCTCCAAATCTCTGTTGTTGGTTGAAATCCTGGTCATTTGTTGTGTGGACCAGGGGGTGTGGTGGAGCACCAAGGTGAGGATCCGTCCAAGCCATCCACCTGCGGCCTCCCTCGTCTCCGGTCTTCTTGACTCTGTCTTGACACCGGGCTCATGCGGGGGAGGAGAGAGTCTAGGTAGATGCAGCGCAAGTCTACTGGCACTATAAACCTCTGCGCAAGTCACCGTCCCTGCTCCCATAATGCTGTGGGGCATACGGTGGACATCATCGAAATCGATGGTCGAACTGTCATTCTTTACAATCATGGATGCCGTGGGAAGTCCAAGTTCAAAACAGTCCCGAAAGTGTTCAGAGAAAAGCCGCGAAACTGGTTAGTGTTCGTGGTTCCTTCCCCAATTCAAACAGCCTAGAAAATCGGAGCCTCTAACCCTTGAGTTATAAGCAACTACGCACAGATCTCTTGTAAGCATTCTGCATTGCAAAGGGATTAGATTGCAGCCGAGATTTTGAGGGCTCTCTTAAATATGCGACCACGATTAACCTCAGAGTTCACCCATTTAAACTGACTATTCGGCAGGCAAGACTGGATGCGCGAACGTTCCCCTTCTTTGCCAGAGTAGTCAAATAATGGAATGTCCTCTCTACAGATATTGTGATATCACCATCGATAAAAAGCTTTTAAAGGAACCGTGATATATTCATGTGCCAAGGTGGAAAAGAGCGGTGAGAGACCGAGCTCAATCCTGTAGACTCGCACTCAATTCGCCATGTTATTGTGGACCAATATGAACTGTTTCAGCCCACATGATTTCTCTTTACACCGCACCCAATTGAACGTTACGAATGGGGTACCCCAAGGCTCGTCCCTACTTTCCCAAATAAAATGAGCCGATTTGAATGCAAATGAGATGCGATTCGCCGTGGACATTCCGCATTATCCGCAGACATGATTACATGGACAAATCTGAAGATTTCATTAAGTTTACGAACATGAGCCACCTGTGCGCTCATGTGCACAAGGTCAACTGCGAATGTACTCAGCTAGATCAATGGAAGGTTTTCTTCATTCAGGGGTATTTCGGCCGTGGAACTAACCGCCGTGTGAAGCTGCGAATTCCGGCACCATGGTTGTGCTCGAAAGACCATTGGATTGTTTGATTTTTGACAACCGACGGCTCTGTCTGCAAGACTTTATGTCCAGCAACAAAGACAAGGCCGACTGGATGACCATTTCTCGCTCTTTGGCCGTCGTCAGCCAGCAATACCCGACTGCTATATCGTCCTAAGCATCAGGCATTGACTATGCATTTACTGGTCACCGCTCTAATAGATTGGCTCGCTTTCGGCTGCAGATTTTCAAGGGACTGTAAAAAACAAATAGTGATTACCTATTCGAGGCATAGGAGGAAAAAGACGACACTGTGTGAAAGCCGAACAAAGAACATCTTCCAATCAAACGAGTAAGATCTGCATCCCAAACTGGAAGTATCTATTTTCTTTTGGGTCTAACAAAGGTGCAAGGAATTTATCTCTGATTGCACACCTGCTTTATGAAACCTAGGAGGAGTGAGGTATGTCATGTCCCGGCTGCGGTCGAGGGCATCTGTGGCATAAGCACGATTCAACCAAATTGCCAGTAATGTGTGTCTAACGTCCTAATATTCGCGTCAGCTTCTCAAAGACTGCTAGCCGCAACCGGGCATAACCGTTCCATTTTTTGCGGCTCCAAACTAATGTGCTCACGGACTCAGTTCCGTTGTTCAAAGGTAAAATTGACGTCTCCCTGTGAGTACCTTTTTGCAACGTTAAAATGGATACGGTGTGCTGGGAAATCCCGTTTGTGTTAACAGTTTAAATGGGACCACAATAATTTGGAAACATAAACATAAGTCTTAAGAGATGACTCCAAGCTTACACCGGTCAGACTCACTTTAAAAGTTCTCTTTAAAGCATTCCGTTGAAGGTGGCATCACAGCATCTGCCGGGAGGCCATTCCATGTGAGCGAAAATGCAGCTCCGAGAACAACACGGGAACACTTGAACAAGAGTTTTTTTCGCTTGACGTCGCGGATTAATGCTCGAGTCCGTCAACGAAGACACAATCAGATATGGGTACTTCATACATAACAGTTTGCAGTAGTTAAGGAATAGAGTCGCTTTGCTGTCGCATACTTAGCAGAAGTAGCAGGGAAGTTAATGGCGATCTGATAAAAAGTGCTGATAGGCGCTCTTCTAGCAAACTTTGCTCTTTCGTATATGTATATGTATATATTGAAGGATTACAGGCAGAGCCCTTGATGACCCTATTTATGTACAGTGCTTTCGCAGATTCATAATCAAAAATAAAATAAAATTGCAGGAATTTAAAATGTGATTGGGTCACAGTTCAATCGTAATCATAAAGTAGTGCATAGGGTCACTGTAAATTAGTGCGGAAGATTGTATATGACAGATTTTGCAAAACTGGCTGTGCATAGTCATGCTGTACAAGCCGATTTCTGTCGAAAACTAGAGGAGCAAGTTTTCTTTTAAACACACAAACTGTGTCAGCCGTCACCATCTCGCTTGGAAGCGAGTTCCACAGCCTGACAACCCGCTGGCTGAATGAAAATTTTCGTCGGTCTAAACGCGTGCGCTCATTCCCGACTTTGTATGCATGGCCGAGTAGTTGCTTTGTACGGACGAACTCAAAGAAGTCCTCTGTTCTTAATGAGCAACCCTGGTCGCGAACAATCTGGAACGTCCAGAGTAGACTGCAGTTTATTTGTCTATAAGAGAGAGGGAATAGGCCAAACAAATTCAGCCTCTCCTGATAAGACAAATGCCTTAGACCGTCGACCATCTTTGTCGCTCTGCGTTGCACCTGTTCGAGTAAGTTGATATCCTTCCTCATCCATGGTGAAGCTGCTGGCATTCCATACTCTAGATGAGGTCTTACAAAGACACCAAAGAGTCTTTCGAACAGTTCGGGAGGAAATATTTTAAATGCACGTCTGATCCAGTGTAGAGTACTAGTTGCCTTCTGGACCATCTTTCTGCAGTGTTCTGATGGAGATAGATTTGTGGTTGTCCATACACCCAGATCTCTGTGTCTTTCCACAGTTTCTAACCTCGTCCCGTCAATATAGTACTGGTGTTTGGGAGAGGCATTGCGGCCGGTGTTCAGGTGCAAAACCACGCATTTGGACACGTTAAACTTCAAACGCTATCCGTTCGACCAAGCAAACAGTTTGTTGATGTTCGACTGCAACTTCTCTGCGTCATCATCACACTTGACTTCATTCCATATTTTTATGTCATCCGCGAACATGACAGCCTTGCAATTCACTTCGCTGATGCAGTCATTAACATAAATCAGGAAGAGTACTGGGCCTAAGACAGAACCCTGTGGGACACCACTTTCCACCTTTACCCATTCCGAGGTAGAATTACTAACGACGACTCTTTGTAGTCTGGAGGACAGAAAACTCCTGATCCACTTAAACATTCTTCCTTGAATTCCAACATCCCAGATCTTCTGTAAAAGAAGCCTGTGTGGGACACTGTCAAAGGCCTTCCTGAAGTCAAAAAATATGACATCTACTGGAAAACCCTTATTGGTAGCTCGTGTCCATTTCTCGTGCGAGTAAAGAACACTCGTTAGGCAGGAGCGCCCAGGACGAAAGCCGTGTTGGGCATCACTCAATATTTTGTTCTGTTCCAGGTATTTCAGCAAGTGTCTTTTGATAATGCGTTCCATTATTTTACACGCGATGCAAGTAAGACTGGCAGGAAGATAATTTCCGCAGTCAAGTCTTGAGCCTTCTTTATGGATCGGAGTAATGAGTGCGCACTTCCATTCTTCCGGGAGCTCGTCGTCTTCAAATGACTTTTGAAATATTGCGGATAAGGGTTTACACAGTTCATTAGCAAGTTCACGAAGTGCTAGGGCGGGAATTCAATCTGGGCCAGGCGATTTGGCAGGTTTCAGCCGCAGTAGTTCAGCCCTAACTATGGTAGATGAGAAGAGTGGTTCCTCGGTTAAGGAGGCTAGGGAGGGGATAGGAGGGGGAAGGGTAATGGGAGGAGAGGTTTGTTGGCGAATGGATGTATGGGCAAATATAGAACTAGGTTTTCGGGTGAAGACGGACTGAAAGAAGTCGGAAAGGGGGGACGCTTTAACCTGGTCATCAATCTCCACTTTTACATCTGCAGACCTAAGCGCAGGGATCAGCACCTGAGTCCTTTTAGTACTTCGTATATAACCATATAGAATTTTCGGATGCTCCAACGAATTTCGGAGGATGTTTAGTTCAAACTTCTTTCGCAGCTTTGAGTCCTCACTTTTACAGACGTTTCGTTGCCGCTTATATTCCTGTAAGTGTTCGTCGGAGCCAGTTAGTCTGTAACGCCTCCACAGACGATTCCTTTTTCTGAAGGAGGCCTTCAAGTCCGGGTTTATCCATTTGGGCGGTTTGTGATTGTTTTTCTGCTGAGACGACAATTGTACTAACTCCCGTTAAGACACCTAACCGCTCTGAAATATTTGAGAACATGAGAATATTACTTTGCTAAGGAGTCTAAAAGACGTAAAAACTTTTAATGCGTCTCATGGCCATTTTTAGCTCGCGGATATTTTGAGCGTGTTCCATCGTTTCCGTGATGCACAGCCATGCCTTTGAAGGGCCAGCCTAACGTACAGTCTTTATCTTCAGGAGTCTTAGTTCGTAAGAGCATAGGTTCTCTTAGAGTGCCCAAGAAAGCTGTTAATGAATGTAAGTAACTCGTAAGCCGCTAGGGACTGTGGTACCCACATACTAGTATAAGCCCTTACGTAAATAGCAATTACCTGAGCATTTAATAGGATAAAGCCGTGGAAAATGTGCACTTAAACTTGTTTTCTTCTATTTCAAAATGACGATCAGCTCTCCTCGAGTGTGTGGCTGTCGATTCCATCGACTATACGGACGAGATTGAACCACACCTCCGAAACAACTATCGCTTCCGAAGGTTGTCATCGGAAGCCATCCATGTGGATAAAGCCTGGCTTGTGCATAACCGTAAACTGGATGATGCTTTCGGCAATGCTAGAAAACGTCTGGTGAAAGGCGATGGCCTTGGAAGAACGCAGAATGTTACTGTAAGCGTACGCACGGGCTTTGTTTTCACCGACAAGTGGGAAAATGTGGAAAATGTGGCTTCTGAGGGCTTGAAGCCAGGTAACCTGCCAACAACGTGGCTTGGAAAACCAAGTGCCGGTGAGTGATGAAGGTCGTCGGGCGGATACTAGGATTAAATTTGCATAAAATGCTTTTGCTACTGCCGTCAGGACCTCCGTGCGGATGGTATTTGACAACGTGTTTTTTAAAGCTGTTGTGCTTACTTTTCCGAACATCGTTTTGTCTGCGCTAAATTGTTCGAGCCAGGCATGTGCTGAAGACGGACATCAATGATACTGAGCACTTAGTGGCACGTGGCTGTGGTTCAGTACCCACGACGTCGGGCAGTTACTTTTTGCAATACTGAGGGTGATCCGGACTTTGACCCATTTCTCGATGGTTACCCGCGTATAAGTGACTTGATAGGGACGTGTTTCTTTCATCTTAGCGGGTGTGTAAGCGCGCCGGGCAGGTTAGAGTTTTCAGCGTTCCTTAACCCACTTTCGCTTGATCCTAACAATGAGGAGGACGTACTTGTCGCCTGCCTTCATCTTTGAAAATCATGATTAGCATTGTTTTCACCGTTTTCGATGTATTGGTAGGGCCATTGGGAGCTAATTTCATGTAATTTTGAGTTAAGCGTTTAAACGTTGATCTCTGCTCTTCAGCACTGGTTTAACTCTTATTTGGAGCTTTCTTACTCTTCCCACTGTCGTGCAGCCGTTAGGTTAAACAAATAGTTCCTAGCCAGAGGGAATTTGGACTCATCTTGTCGCCAGATTCCATTGAAGAGTGCGTAGCATTTGAAAGTTGGGTGTGTCATTGTCAGTGCAGCCTGACCTGTTTCTTCTTCAGGCCGCCAAAAGGTCATGAGTGCTTTTATCCACAGGATTGTTTACTTTTTGCTTTCTCATACATTCTTCCTTTTTGGAACAGAGTTGTAAGGCATAATCAACTTTGACAAGGTTCTGATGCGTAAGTGAAGCTTGACATGTGCTGGGGTTCTCCGCCAAGATCTGACAATGAAGTCAACCACATAGTCTGCAACCGTCCAGTGCTTTTACCATATGTTAGCCTGTAAGCATCCGTTTTGTTGGTCACGCCCTAATCCATCCATGAATGTTGACAATTCTGTGGGTGTTGTGGGTTGCAAGTCGGTTTGGGACGCTCCTCTTATATTTTCGACATTTTGGTGACACGCGACCAACCGGTTCGGGTGCTATTACGGCTATGTCTGTAGCTTCTGATTCCAGTGTTATCGTTGTGGACATATACACCCGAACGCGTCCTTTTTCTGAGAATCACTTTCCGGGAGGCGTGACGCATTATTTGCATGATTCCAACTATACTACTTAAGGTTGTTTGCTTTTCAAGGGAAAACAACTTGCGCAGCCGACAGTAAGTCTCGGAGAACCAATGCCACAAATTCCTCTCGTTAATAAATCTGGATTTTTATTGCATTTTTGTGGAAGGTTTGGCTGTCTTTAGCATTTCTGCTTGATCGTGCGGAGTATTTATTTTGAATGACGTGCTTGAAGTCAGCGCAAGGCAACCTGCACACCTCTCGAGCTAGACCTTGGTAATGGGAGAAAATAAATCTGAATAAGCCTCCTATCTTTTGCTCCATCTTTCGAGATTTTTCAACTGTCAACATCGAAGAAGTATTTCTCATGACAACCACACCACATTCATCCGCCAGTCCGACTTCAAAATAGGCTTTGGATGCTTCTTCTCCACCACAGCGCTTGATGTAATGCGTAGAGTTAATTTAAATCGCCGCGCAAGCTAGAGAAATGAAGGCGACAGCGTGGAACGTTACCTTTTCGACCGTCATTGTGACTGACCGTTTGTTCAGCTGACTGCTTGTAAGGTTGTCAGAACGCACGTAGAGTCCCTGACTGTTGTATTTGTCTCAATTGCCCTTGCAATGCTCTAAAAGCATCACAATCCCAAACTTCACGTCCAGTAGCAAAGAACTGCCCTCCTAGTCAGTGCACTACCAGTGGACTGTGTTATAAACTGCGTTATAAGATCTGTTGGACTCACGCCTCATTGCCTTCGCAGATAACGTGAACTAACTTGGAGTTCGGACGCCCTCATTGCCATAACCTCCACCTCATAAATATCTATTTTGATTACGTTCCCGTTTAAGATACTCCATCAAAGAGTACTATATTGTTTCAACTTGCTGAACACAACATCTAGACAAATCGAAATGGCACCATGACATGTTTTCCGGTACATCAACTGGAGCGTCGTGATCCGAAATCATGGTTCCCTACACTACAGTTCAATACTAACGCCGTGAATCTAGATGGCGTTTAATGTTCGTAACTTTTATCTACCAGTTCAGGGGCGAGTCCATTAGAGAAGTAACTGTGAGTTTGCCGTACAGATAAGTCATCTGCGATCATGCGGATAGTGGAAAGACTACGAAACGGTGGGACTGCCTTGTGTCGCCTGGCAGTACCTTTATTCGATGGCTCTGCATAACAAAGCGGATCACGACGACAGCTTTCGCGACATTGTTAAAGCCTTTTTGTCTCTTGAAAAATCAGATTTCGGTTATTCTTACACGCAATCAGGCCGTGTTTTGATTCAAAACGGAAGGAAATGCATCAACTAGGCCACTAAACAGAGATCGTCATACCAGATCCCGCCCCCGGTCGCCATTGTTGATAAGCGTCGTCCGTAAGGCGATCGAGCCTAATAATTAAGACATCCTTTAGTAATAGCGGATTTCGGAAGATTGATGCGACTGGCTTAAAAGATGATAATAGTTCGACCGTCGCATCTGACGGTGTCCACCGTGTGCTCCACAGCAGGGTGAAGCAGACACGATGACTTGCACACGAGTTACTTTATAGTGAGGGTGGACTTGCGCAGCATCCACCTCATTCTCTACTCCCCACTTGGACCCGGGGAGGGTGCAGTTGGATGGCGCGGCCGAACCCGCACCTTGGCGCTCCACCCCACACGCCCTGGTCCACAACTAGCACTTGACCAGGATTTTGACCAACAACAGAAAAGGCGTAGATGACTGGGCGGCTAAGCACACAGCCTGTGTACCCAGCGGGAGCAAAATCACGTCTACCGCCAGAGAACCAGGTACCAAAGAATTGTCAGCGCACACCAGGCTGCAAGGGCCATGGTTTGCTAATCATGTCATAGCAGACGTTCACAAACCCTAGGGCCCAGAAGGGTGAGACAGTCCTGGGCCATCACCCTTCAAAGGTCGGGTAATCAGTCAGCCAGTGACTGGAAGGTACCACCCATTAAGCAACACACTTAAAATGCTTGAGAGTGCCACAAGTCACATTGAGAAGAAACCGTGATAGCCTGTCTCTCGGCCCACCAGTCCATCGCTCCACACAAACACACACACAAATGGACAGATTGCGTGAACTGGGAAGAGGCGTCATTCGGTATCCTTCCAAGCCACGCTGCTTAAGGCACCGTGATAGTCCCAGACTCGGGTTTCGACAGGAAGATGGAACCGTGCGTGGGATGTGGCAATCGAGTGCTTGTGGTGGTGCTATTGTTGTGTGGTGCGAGTGCTGGTGGGGTATGTGTGATGTAACCGGAGGTTGTCTACCGAGGGTTCTCGCGGATGCGCATGTTGCCTAATAAGCTCATGCGGTGAGCGAATATATGGGCAGCTGAGGCGGGTGTGATGAGTGCCGCAAAGCCTTGTTGTCGAGACGTACCGTCACTGTAGCAGTCCTACGCATTCAACATTGTTTCCCTGACCGGGTCAGCTTTAATCCGGAGCTGCTAAGGGTCAGGTCTGCAAACCGCACGTCTTTACCGTATTTTGTTCATTTTTCAAACAAATGCATTTTCTCTCAGAGTGCAAAGTCCTTACCCAGACTATTTGCTATAAAATAGCCGGGGTGTGCGCGGTAGCGCGTAGCTTAGGAAATCGCGTCCTTGGGGTCCAGCGTAAGACAGGAATTCTAATGCATGGAACTGCTGTTAGGGACATCTCGCATTGCACACTGTCGAACCGAAGCACATAAAAGTATTCAACGATTGGGGACACCTAGGGTACTTCGACTCGAAAGTGGAGTTTTGCGGCCGATTAAGGTCTCCACAGATGGCATACTCACTCGTCCACTTGACCCAGAGGTAAGTCCTCCCGTAAGTAGACTGTAAACACTGCACGGGTTGGTGCCACCGCCTCCGTGGCCGACTGGCATTTGGTCAGATGTATTTGGGTCGGACTTAGGATCCTGGGACGCACTCTCTGTCACTTGACAATGGAACGCTAGCTGGAAGGTAATTCCTGACTACCTACTTGTCGAATAAATGGAATAGGTTGTATTATTTTGCCGTGTTATGTGCTTAAGCCACCAAAACCAATACTTGCGTGTACGTCGTACGGTTGTAATCATGCGTGATCTGGCGTCTTCGATAATGTCGCGGATCGTACGTCTCCACGCGGGACGATCCGCGGCAGCAATCCTGGTGAGCACGATCCATTCGCCGACGACGGGGACTGCGGTAGTTCTCACACCTTCTTACCTTCCTTTTTGAGGGCAGACACAAGGATGCGTGAGTCCCAGTCATTGGAGACGACCTTAGCTCCCTTCTCTTGGCCAGCCACCTCATGGAGCCAAATCGCCACAGTGTCGACACAGAACGTAGATTTTACCGAGGATATCGTCCTATCCGGACGCTTTGTCGTATTGCCTCTGTATTGCATCGCCGATTTTCTTGCAGGGGTCACATGCCACTGAATAGGTTAGGGAGGAATGTTCGGTACTGACGAAGCCGATAGTAGCTTCTCAAACTTTATCTGACTAAGGGTTTAGTATCGCTTGAGAAATTCTCAATCCGCCCATGATTTGGGCTTGACAGTTAAGAAATAAACCTCTCCAGGTGCGTACAATTTGTGCAACAGCGCCGTTCCTTTGTCGGGGGATGAGCTGGCCAAGAGTCCACCGACTAATTAACCACAATTTTTGTGTATCAGGGGTACTGAAAATTCGTCTAACTGGGGCTTTGTAAGTGCCAATGGCCACTGATAATAGCGATTGATACACTCGATTTACTTAAGCTGTGGTGAACCCTGTTGGTCTGTGCAGTTACCGTGCAGTATTTATAAACCGTCAGAAACCAATTCATGTTTTGTCCTCTACCACGCCATCTCATGCTTTTCCTTTGACATACATGGTGTGATGATTACTCCTTCGGAATAGGCAAACCATGATTTGCCTGCATGAAAACCAGTGTGCAGTGTATGACAGAAAGAGTGCCAGTGAAATTCCCGTCGTTCCTGCCTGCACACCAACTAACTACTGACTAACGCGGCAGGAAGACTATCGGACTCACGCCAGTATACTGACTCGCCGACCATGCTGACTATCGCCCGGCCACCACCAAGTTACGATGATCTACGGAATGTAGCTTCTCGTGCGAACGCGGTCGCCGGATTTGCCGTTCTTTTAATCAACACTAATCCACAGTGTTCCAAGACTATATCTGGCCAAAAAAGTTCTCCCTAGGATTAGTAGTTGCTGGGTTGAGGACGTGGACAGTTTCAGTTATCTCGTGACCAGTTGTCTCCAAACGGGTAAATTGGAGGAGACTCATCGTCTTGACATATGCTGCGTGAAGTTACAATCCTTGGTATTACCTAGACTATTTAGACTTAAATGTGAACAATCACGACCCTGCCGTGTACAAGTAAGCACAACGTACGAGTTTTGGTGACATGATGTCGCAGTCTCAGGTCGACGCTGCATCTGGTTGAACCACCCAAACGGACAATTTTTCACCGTTTTATCGGTAGAAGACGTCCTTGGAAGATACTAAAGTCTATTGCTTGAGACATAGTTCGTCAGTGAAAGTCTCACAACCAAGGATTCTCAGCTCAGGACCGCGTGTAGCATACCGCTCGCGCGCAGGCGCTACCTTCCTCACCTTCGCGATGGAATGCTCTAAGGGAGGTTGTAGTCGTGCTGATCATCTCGCGACGAGACTACGCCACTGCGAAAACGAGGAACTTGCACTTGCGAGTTTTATACGACCTATCCGAAATTTTCCAGCCAGAAACCAGTCGAAGTGTACGAAGCGCTACTACGCGAGATTTCAACTTATATGAAGCCCCTTTGCTACAGCGGTTTTCGCCGTGCTTTCTTTTCAAGCCAGGCATTCGGTATTTGTCGTTTACACAGTCAGGACCCAATCGCATTACGTATTGCAAGGTCCGGGTTTCGGGGGACGGAGGTCCCGCCTCCGTGAAGACTGTCTCAGTCACTAAAGCCTGAATCTCCTCCTTAAAGGAGTGAGGATGAAGGGTTGGTTTTGTCTCACACCAACGTCACCACGGTGTCGGTTTCTTTACATTTACTCCTGCGAGCGGGTGTTCATATAATTGGTGAATGCGGGACACCATCAGCCACCAGGGCTTTTAGAGATTCTCTTTGTCCATTCGAGTCGACGATTTGACAAAGGTAACTGAATACTTCACTCCATGGAGTCTTGTAGACGTCCTTGTTCTCAAATGCTCTGGCAAGTGGCACATCCCGCAGGCATGTCTAAGTTCTCTGAACATCTCACGGTGAGCTGTACCCTGCTTGACCTGGCCTCTCAGACTGGAAATTGGCCGGCTGGTGGTCTAAGAGTCAGACTGCAATGGCTGCATGATGTAACCCTTATGGCAATCCCGCACCGTGGGATCTGAGCCGGGTGCGGCAGCACGCCTAGGTGTGGCTTCGGCCGCGCCAACCTCTTTTTTGTCGATGGTTAAAATCCTGGTCAAGTGTGTGTTGTGAACCAGGGGGTGTGGTGGCACGCCTAGGTGCGTTTCCAGCCGTGCCAGCCACCTGCGCCCTCCCCCGACTCTGGTCCAGGTGGGGAGTGGAGGAGAGAGAGTGCGGCAGATGCTACGAAAGTCTACTCTTACTAAACAAATCCGCGCGCAAGTCACCGTTCCTGCACCGCTTTGCTGTGGAGCACACGGTGGACATCTTCGGAAGCGACGGTCGAACTGCCACCTTGAAGTCGACTAAAGCAATGGTAGATGATAACTATAGGTGGCGGCCATAGAACATTTCCTGGTTGACTGGGAAGGTGCAGACCCCCCCCCCCCAACATGAAACTGCTTTACCCTCTGCACGCGGTGTGCTGCTTATATCAGCCGACGTTACCAGAAGTACTGCCGCGCCAGGGAATGTCGTCCTGGTCCTTTATTATTTTAGGACGAAGTCATCCAGCCGAAGTCCTTACGCCGGACGATGCTGTAATTAGAAAAGGCCCATGTACTTTGTAGCTGTGCCCTATTCCTTGAGCATGTGCACGTTCCCACAGGCGACACATTTCCTCTTGTCTGAGGGTGCGATTCTCACAACTGTCATCTGGTGTACGGTGCTTCGCTGACGTATCAGTAAGAGTTCTGTTCCGTACGTTGCATTGGTGGACTTTCGAAGAAGTAAAATGTATCAAGAGCGCCCAGCCAATTTAACTGCTGACGTAGGACTCCCGACGCGTTTTTGAGACAGCCTGAATGAGAGTTGCATCCGTTAATGGCACTCATTCTGCATGCGACGTCTTGGGGAGCTAGTAGTACTTCACCTAAAACATTGACACATCAGCTGTGAGTTTATGGAGTGAGAAGGCCCGGCTCTCCCACGCAACTTTGTTCGTGCATGTCTTCGTTCTTCATATACTCATATAGTCACGCTATATTTTGCTTATGTCTATTTAGTGCTTGCAGCCTAGACGACAAGCACTGATGTGTGGACTATGGAATTTTTAGGTCTGTGGCGCGGTAGTAGTCCTGACTTCGAATCTCATTATGCGGCTAACAAGTCATAATTTCGGTGCTGTTAAGTTCGATGTGGCACTCACTACTAACGACAACAACTGCTGTCTACGCCACGCACCATTGGTTTGTTTCTAAATCGCAAAGTTAACTCAACTTCATCATGGCTGTTTCTTGAGCACTAGCTCGCTTCCAAACCTTTTATCTGGTATGTACCGCCCTTAGAGGCCTCACTACCTGCCAGTGGCTCCCGGAGGACGGTGTCTGCTCTTTGTCAAATGCGATTTCGGGGATTCTTTCCTTGTCCTGGAAAGCCTCGGCGACTCTAAGATTTATTACCACAAAAAGCTCCTGCGCACTTTTTAGGCATCCATTTACTGGTTTTCATTATACTTGTACGCCCCGGTACGACCCTCTAACTTTCTGTGGATATTCAACACTGGGGCGAGACATTGGTTCTACGACTGCGTATTTCACTGTCGCGTTTTCTTATTGACACCCAGACTGCTTGCAGCACTTTTGGGGTGCGGCTGCCGTCATCAGGCACACGCGTTTATATCGATCGCTATCGGCTACAAGAACTAGTTAGCAGTTTTGTTCTCAACTCGGCTGACTTTCGCACAGCTTGCATGACGCTAGACAGTGCATAACCGTTTCATTTCCGAAATACGCCTTGCGCTGCATGATCCACTTTCTCCGTTTAGAAGAAATCTTACCGTGCAGTGTTTCACTCCATAAAACGTAATACGTCTCAGACAGAAAGTGTATCAGAAACCCTATGCTTGTTATTCTTCTAATCTGCAATAAACTCAAAACCACTTCGGAAGTGGCATGCTTGTGTTGCCTGACGTGTGGGTCTTGATAAATTAATGTTCTACGTGACGAGTCGTCGAGTACTGTAAATTCTCCTATGAAAAGGTAGAGATGACTTCTGGATAAGTGTCGGTACGTATCCTACTTGGCGCCATCGTACCAAGTTGAGTTTTCTCCAGCTACGACGTCCTTATGCGTTAATTTCACACTGAAATAATGTAGGAGTGGAGTGAGCGGGCTCGAAATGAGCGACGTCGGCAAATGTGGCTTGCCTTGCAGAAACTGTTTCTCAATTATGCTCGTATCTCGGTTTGTCAGACTTTTTCACTGATTCCACAAGTCGTTACCGCACGTGCCGTCATAAATGCACTGTGTTCTGCTTAACTCATACTTCAGTTCAGTTCAGTTTATTGAGGGAAATGTAGGTCTTCACCTTTCGACTCCCTATTTGTGTACAAGCAAATGCAAAATCTCAAAAACTCGAAAAGGTATCATAAAGGGAACAAATAATCAGAAAAACGTCAGATCTGTGCAGACAAACAAACTGTCTCGAATGTTAGTGGTACGAGCAGTTGTAGAGAGGTCGTTTCGAGTGCAAGGAAATACTTGTATGTGTAAAAGTCCAATCTTGCACTTGAAAGGTCTCGATAAAGTTGATTACCCTACTGAAGCTGTCGCAACCTGTATTCGTTTTGACACGCCGCCAAACTACTGTACCGAAGTCAGTGGTTAAGCGGTAGTTTCTCACGGATCTACTTAACTTTCGACTGCGTCTGGTCTTCTCTGAAGTGGTCCTTTATCCAAGAAATTCTTTAAGCCACAGGGAGACCTCGCCGGTACCTTGACTGGTTACGATAATAAGGTTCGGTCGTGCTTTTTATTTCTCGAATTTCACCTCGAAGTGTGCGTTGCCGTTCTGTTTGATCAGCTTTTACTAAATTCTGCCCACCTCTTTTTTTCCACAGGAGCGACTGTTAGCCAGTGCGTCGATATCTCTTTGGCTTATCTATCGTCTTCCCGCTCGAATGCCCAGAAAAGAACGAAGGCCAGGCGAGACAACCTCGATACACTCGAAGATGATCCCCCCTTTTTCGTCATACTCGTGCGCTGGCTCAAAGGCCGTGTCTATATTGCCCCTTCGGTCGCTCCCACCGAGTCAAATGGGGGTAAAGACGTCTCGGACAGCCGTTTGGATCCACAGCCTGGTTATACCTGCCATATGACAAAGTGGACACGGATGGACCCCCTAGATCCGGCGAAGATGACACTGGAAGAAGCATTTCAAATCAGTCAGGTCGATATCTCTTGATGGCCCGTTTACGACAGTCTGTGTACTCCCATTGGAGCGAGATTAGTATTTGAGATAGACGCTACTCCTCATGGTTTCGACTTTTCCTGTCTAACCAATTTGAAGTGTCCTGCTATCCAAAACCTTATATTCAACCTTTGTGTTCAGTTTATATTTTTACTAATCGCTCCTCCGTGCGCACCGTCGAATGACTTTCATATTAATCCCTAGTCAGAGGATGCAACTTTGTTTCATTGCATGCAAGTACATGTTTCTCTGAACAGCACATGATTAACTGTCGTCCTACAATGACTCGTGTCAGTGCTTCAGCGCCTTCGTCATTAGATGCAGGGCCGCCTTATCGACGTCCCATAGATCCAGTAGTTTTGTGCTATACCCGTCATGCCTCACTACGTGAGTGACAGCAAGCTCCGACTATTTGTTCCTGTGACTTTTGGGAAATTAACTCTACAATACTATTGTTTCACATACTACCGACCCGACATAACTTGCCAGAGCTTTGTTAGGGCCATTGTTTCAAACTGGACCTACCTTAGTTTTTTCCCCTTAACCCTTGACCAACAGGTATACCTGTACGAGTACAACGATGAAATGGAGCTGTTAGACACCCCAGAACATATTGTCCCATTTGCCGTGGTCAGCTGCCGTTGGAAGCCGCCCTCTTCTGGTTTCGGTGGCAATGATGCTGTCGTCAGTGATACGACTATCATAAAGAACTCACATCTGTATGACACGAATGACGGCGCTATTCTTCTTACAAAACAGCACAAATTGTCCCGTTCAGCCACCAGACTATCTGACCAGTTTGCGTCTGATAGTTACTCTCGTGCGATTGCGGCAGCTTACGACAGTGATTCACCCCCCTCTTGGCCTTCTTCGCTTCGAAGACCAAATCCATCATCTTCAACGGCGAGTCTCAACAAGCGCAGCCTCTTAGGGAACCCGTCGCCTTCACTGTTACCCACACCAACGATGAGTATTATCAACAACCAGTGTGATGTAAGAGCCGCGTGCAATTTTAACGCCCTCCTAAAGTAGCGTTTAAAAGGATTTACAAGAGAGCTCTGTATTCCAGGATTCCGTTTATTTGTTAAAGTCCTCCTGATTCTTATGAAAATTCCAGGGGTTCTCTGACTGCTCGTGGCTTTCACTCATGCTGATGTTTTGACTTTTTCTTCTCGTATTTAATGCTATTTAAAGTTTGTGATACAAGCGTCCGAATTTGGCTTTTCGGAGTGGTTTACACTCGCGCTGTTTAAGGACACAATCTTGATGTATGCAAAATGTTTAGATTTCGCCCATATGTCCATCTAAACACGCCTTTTCATTGTCTAGTTCCGGACCATAAATAAACGGAACGGCATTTTGCCTTTACCGGCTGCCCAACCAATTGCAACGCAGTCATGTGGCATTTTCGAACGTCTACACTTTGAACCGGACGCCTCTCATCCCGAAAGTCGACTATTTCGGTCATCATTTCAACCTGACGCGGCCATCCTTTCTGGTCGGGCGTTGCAGCTTGCTGTGGGTCAGTCCGAACGTATCGGCGTACAACCATGTCATCCTTCTAGCGATGGACACCAGCGTTATATTGTTAACTGCTGCAATCTCGTCTGGCCAGTCAGGAATGAGGGCTCTGATGTCCAACTCTGGCAACTTCCTCTTGAGATAATCTCTTACCGACATCCTGGTTTCTCGGTATACGAGGGAATGTGCGTCCTCACCACTAATCCTTATTCTTCATTTTAAAGTATATTTGTGTGCGTTGTCAACCATTTATTTACTCTTCCTTTTGTGTTAACCCGTTTCGGACGGACGGAGACATGCTACTCTTTCGCATCGCTCTTTTTTAAGAATTGCCTAGAAAAATTAATAGTTTTACTTTTTGACTCCTGAAGTATTGTTCATAGGGTTTTTCAATATTTTTTCCAGACTTCAACCGCGGTTTCTTATTACCGGCCTAATATCCCTCACGAAGCTTCATTATGAATTGGCGGGCCTCGAGGAGCCGTCGTCAGAAGAGAGCCTAGATCCACGGACGAAGACAAAACTTGCTGTCTGCCCCTACGTTTCCGTTGATCGCCTTCGGGAGTGGACCATTCCTGGAGTCGATAAATCTGAAAACCGATCGAGGCCTGGCAGATTTAATGGCTACTGGGGCAATTATTTCCTGTTTACTTTGCCCGATCTTACAACACAGCGTTGTGAGGTGGCGAAGCTTTGTGAAGCCCTCCGCGCAAAGCAGTTTGTTAGTAGTTTTCTCACATACGACTCTTTGCAACGATTTTCGGTTCCTTTCGTCTGCGTAGAGCCGTTGCCCTTTTGGTCTCGTTTTTCCCCACACGTACTGCACGTTTAGAAATTGCATGTTTCCATCCTATTCTGAGTGCTTCACAATCGTTCGGTTGTTTGTACAATAACGAAGCAATTGCTACGGGATCAAATCTAGTCAGAAACCTGCCCTCTCTCGAGTCAATTTGCTCTAGAGTCTTTGTGATGGTTTAGCTATTTGGAGGTGTGCTTTTATGTAATCTATTTCTTTCCCTTAAGAATAAACTCAGTCATCTTTTTGGTTTCCTAGGAGAGGCGAATTGATAGCGGTCACGGACAGGTGGCCATATACGCGACCTGGAAGCGACCACATAGACATGAGCAAAACTAAACAAAAAGTCACAAGACTGGACGACATTTTTTGGGTTTTCTCACGATGCTCTTGGGCAGCCATGTTTCCGAGCAATACCTTTGACGAGAAACACGGACACGCGCTTTCACAGTGCGCAGATGGTCCGCAGATTTGATTTAATGAGTTGGTCCCCTACCGTGGAGGGAGGTTTGTCAGTACGTTGCTATACTTCGGTAATTCGGGGCGAGTAGGGCATCAGTTGGGTTATCAACAGGCGTGCACCCGTCGCTTTGGTTTGCCAGAACTCCGTAGCCTGTTTTCTCCCGGAATGCTTGCCTGATTGGTGCCCATCTATTGGTGAGCGCGCGCCCTGTCTACCCTGACAGGGACCCACCTTGAGTCGCTAATGGACTACAGCCCTGTGGTTCAGTTGGCTCACTCATGAGACCCAGTTTGTCTACCCTTATTTTGGTATTATTGCGCATGCATGTGATTGACGAACGATATGACCGGCCGAAGATGGCATAGACTCTGAAAGGTTACTGTCCTGGTCATCTAGTGCCCCTGTCAGTCTGTACTTCTTTCCTCGTCGATTGTTCTTCCTCGGATGTTCGGGTTCTTCATGTTTTCCGTCCTGCCTAGGATGTGTAATAACCTAGCTGACGATCCTCGAGTTTCATTTGCTTTATACTGTTAGCACTTAGACACTAAGGATAAACCATGTTCTGGCAAGGACTCATTGTTTTCTAAGTCGTTTCGTTCATTTTTAGGCCTGCGTAGTCCGTATGCCGTGCAATTCAAACGCTGCTCTTTTCATTTTTCCGGATTCGGACTTTTCTCGTTCCCTAGGTGAGTTTATATAAACTTGTCGATGAGGAAATATTTTAGGTATTCCACAACTAGACAGCCTGGAAGCTGACTCATTCCATGGGATCTTGCTCCTCCCCCATTCACTCAACATGACTTACGGAAGCAAATGTGATTGCAAACAGTCGTCAAAGTTAGCCAATCCTACAGATCCGGTGGAGATCCGGAAGAACACGGGTAAGGCTCTGACTTTATCTAGGCTGTTGTGCCTGGCTACCTATGGATTATTTCACCCTCTAAATACTGACCTCTTGTGACTTTGAATCTCCATTGTCACCTTTTGATTCACTTTTGGCCAGAATCCCATATAAGCACATAATGAACAAGACTGTCCATAAGCGAACGCAAAGGTACCGCGTTTTCCGCACTAACGAATAGGCTGTTTTATTTAACCTCACTCTTCTGTACTCTAGCGTGAATTTCTCCTAAGACGCAAAAAGTCTCCCAGACAAATAGCGGTCTCGTGCGGAGCTTTGTGGAGACTGGTCTTAGGTCTACTTAAGATCCCTATCTTTCCTATGTCTGCGGTTTGTTTATCATGTTTCAAGCACCCATTACCTATTTTCTAATCTTTGACTAGTTGAGACCTCCAGGCTACGCTTTTACACGGCGTTTATCCGAATTTCAGAGTTTCAGTCTGATTTGGTCGGAGTCAACATCATCGCCTTGTCCTCTCTAGTTGCTGCTCTACCAGACGGCGGCAAGGGCCTTCTGCGAAAAACGGTTAACTTGATGTCAAATAACAAGAATAGCAAAGAAGAAATGGAACACGAATTTGTACCAGCCGGACAAATTCCAGACACGAGCCAGCGACAACCATCAGCCAATCGAGAGGTCCCAACCCAGCTTTCCTCCGGTTTCGCCGACGGTAGCAAAGACTTTGTGGAATCTCCAAGCAAGGAGTTTTCGAGTGCACATTTACATACCAACTACGATGGCAGCAAACATATTGATCGTCTCCTCCCCGGTTCACTCAATAATACCGATTTGATGAAACAGGAGCCCGTACCTAGTGCGAAAAGACAGGTCTCGGAGACGGTGCCTAAACATGGACATGCGTACTACATTGATCTCTCCGATGATTCCCCGGAGAAAGCGCGAACAACCCTTCAAATCTCATCCAGCCCGCAGTCAATGAGCATATCCCCCGAGAAAAAGGGGACTAGCACATCCCTCCCGTCAATGAATCCCGCTCAGATCGGTGATTTAGTATGTATTGATGAGCCCGAAGACCCTTCCACACACCTATTATCACCGGCCAAGTCAAGTGACATGGATTTGGACTCATCATGCGATTCTGCTTGCAGCACCCCAAAGAAAGCCCGAGAGAGCGTGTTTAAGAAGTCTTGCAAGTTATCTAACGATGATCATGCTTCACCTTTGGCTTCAGCAGATCACGCCCGAAGGCGGCCGTTAGGCATTCCCCAACCGCACGTCCCTCCAGCGCCTGCAAAGTATTCGCCGCTTTCATTTACTGACGCTCTTATGAAACAGGGAAACATTGCGCGAAATGTTTACTCGACTCCCATAAAGTCACCCTTAAGTAAGATTGTTTCGTCCGTTTCCAACGAGCGGACAGCCGAAAAATCCACAGTAGCTTGCCCAACTGTCTCAACTCCTTCCTTGACTCCTTCCAAATCGGGCGTTAATGGTAGTGGAGGTTTAGGCGTTAGTGCCGCTTGCGGGGTGGAAAGGTCAAATTGTGGTGGGCGATTCGGTCAGGAGGCTCCTCCTTGCAAAGCCCTTTTCGGCAGGATTTCCCCCACACTATCTGATATCGATTTTAACACAGACACCAAGAGATCACGTACTCTGCGATTGCGCTCGCGTTCACCGCACTTCCCCAGCCGATCACCCCCTCCAAAGCGACTATTAGCCGACTCGCCTACCGCAGGCCATACATCTGTAGCAGACCTGCGGGAAAATGATTCGGCTCCACCCCTACAGGATTCGAAGGGCTTTTCCGCGTCTTTGCCGTGTTCAGACGCGACTTTTTCACCTCCATATGTTCAAACAGCGCCAGGGAATGCCTGTCTGCTACCCCACGTTCGATCAATTTCCAGAGGAAATCGCCTCCCATCCTACAAAGACGGCGAAATGAGTATGACACCGTCCACTGCGAGTTCGCTTTTTGTGGCACCCGCGCCGACTGTGCGGTCTACCCCTGAAGGTTCTACTGACAGACCCTTAGGTTTTGCCGACATCGACGCGCGAGTTCTCCCACCTATCTTTGAAGATTCTGCGAAAGACAAGCGCGATACGGGTAACTTAGAGAAGTTATTTAACCCCACACAAGGCCACGATTCGGATTGCCGGGCGCCACCGTTCCGAAGTATTTCACTGGCTCCTTCGCCGCTGGCGTCTCAGAGCATGGTCCCTAAAGACTTCGATGCCAGGTCCAACCGGCAGGGTTTTGGGGGTTCTCTTCACTCTCCCCACCCGTTATGTGCGTCTCCGGGTGACGTTTTATCAACTTCACTGCCAAATCTCGGTCTCAGTGAGTTATCAAAACCACCTGCACTGCCGGACCGCGATGTTGACCAGCCAGACTTCCGACTACCGCCTCCGTCCCACGTTCCTACCGGTTCACTCATACCTTCACCCTCTCAGGACAGAGTTCAGAGTCCCAAACCAGTTGTCCCACCCATGCCTGGGTCGACTTCTGATCCACAGTACGGAGGTCCGAAAATAGAAGAGGAGGAAGGCGAGATTATTGACGACGATGAAGACCCTGCCGATGATGGAGCTGAGGATTCGGTCGAATCAATCGATCTGGACCTTGGTGACCAAAGTTTTGGAGATGCTGACAGTGAGAGTCTCACGTCATACAGCCTGTCGCCATCACCCATCAAGCCAGGAAAAAGGTTCTACTTGCCCCCTTGGAAGAATACGAAGAAGTACTTTGATTATAGGAGGGCCAGAGAGCAAGAAAGACTTCTACAGCCGTACGATCCTTCCTCAGTTAACCGAGTTCGTAAGTCTGAAAGGACACGTAGAACCTCCTACTGCCCTACTTCGGCATACCTTCCGGAACAGGAGTTCGACGAGCCCAGATATTCCCCAAGCGGTTTTCAACCGGACTACCGCGATGTGGATTATCGTTTTCCGGTTCAGACCCATGCTTCTTCTTTTGAGGGGAGCACAGACACTGATTTCAGTGAAAACGGCGACCGTGATTACAGAGTGCCCAGAGACCCTGGTTCATTGAGTTATTCGGAGACCTCCGTGGGGGCCCAAGGGCGCTACCAAGTCTATGTCCCAAAATCAGCCGAAGCCGTCTCGATGCCGGTTAAAGTCATCAATCACGCACATGTCGACAAGCGGCCTGCTCTAGCTAACAGGTCTCCCAGAAATTCCGTTGAATCGAGAATTTCCAAACCTGACGCGGGATTTCTGCTACCGAAACAGCCTCAAAAACCTGTTGCATTGCTGGCTGATCCTACGCTATCTCCGTCGAATTCTAGTTCTTCCGCTTTTCCTTCCTACAATCGGAAAGAGGCCCCACAGGCGGTGCCGCGGCTTCGGTGTAGCGTAACCGTTCCTCTGATGGGAGAGCCTCCCATAAGTACGCCCCGTTTCCTTCCGCCGTCCGTCTTGCCAATTAACCCGGTAAGTGTAGCAATTGGTCGACCTGGATTGTACATTCAATCCCACCAGCCGTTGATTGGCATTCCTGGATTGGCTACCACCCCAATGAATAATCCTTTTGCAGCGCTGAACCAGGCGGCCCTCCTGCCATATTACGCGTCTATCCTCAACTGCCCAAACCCAACTTGGGGGAGTGGCCGTAAATAACGGCGTAGACCCTTTGCCTTTTGTAAAGTGTGCATATAGATTCGGTCAGATTTGTACATATTATTTGAGGAAATTTTCCTCTTAATCGTTTTTCACCTTTGACAGGAACACTGACACAAACCAGATGTATTTTGTTCTCATTGTGCGGACATTTCCTGTTATGCATTTTGTACAGAACTATCCCGTTTTTCCGTCGACTTCATTCTGCAAATACGATGTCACCTCAAAAGATTTAGGTATCCAGGAGTTGACGCAAATTTTCGATTTGCATGCTGACTCTTGACTTGCTGAAACGTACATTCCACACCAAGCTACAACTTCTAGGGCTTCGGTCCTTTACAATTTTTCTCTTCAGAATGCGAATTTCCTCCCACCCAAACAGTTCGAAAATCGCATGTGATTCCTTCTAAGGGACCCTTTTTTTAACGCCAACAAAATGAGCATAGGCGACTATAAAGCAATAGGCTGATGGGTTCGTCCCTGGACTTCGGTTTCCAGATTTTTTCACAGAGGACGGTACAAGAGAATTCGGGAATCAAATCTGAAATACTTAGTTCGTTCGCCTGTCGTTGTGATTAGCTTTAACACGTAGGATAATTTTGGGTACAATCTATAACCTGTGCTTGCGGCGTTCACCTACCTACGAATCAATTAATAGTGACCCTCACTAAACCGATCACGTCGCTCGGCATGGCGTAATTGGTACACTTAGTTATTCTTGTCGAGTCCTCGCGGACAGTTTCAGCGACGTTTACCAGTCGAGGACGAAACGTTAAGTTGAATACACTGCGCTCGGGATCGCTGTTCTCACTGTAGCTGGACTTACTAGTCTCGTGGGATTCGTGTTTGATTGTGCCCGGCGTGTGGCCGTATGCTGACTAGTCGACATTCTGTATCCGCAGGGAAAGGGACTCAGTCATTGGGGCAATAATTCTCTTCCCTAGGCGTTCGGCATTCACAGTCACACCTGAACCTTTGCACTCGGCGCCCCGCCGTGTCACGGGCTCTTACGCAATACTTGACGCACAGCACTGTTATGGGTTGGAGCTCCTGACGGGCCCGCTGATTTTCCGCAGTTGCATAACTTATCTGCGAGGTTCCCGACTCCGCAGTACATTCCAAAGTGGCCGTTAATGTGGTTCCGGTAACAAATGACTAAGTTGATAGGTCTGCCGGTTAGCAAAATTCTGGCATACAAATACAGAAAACCAGGAAAACGTGCTCAAACCGTAACTAGTGGATGCGCTGAGCGCATGGCGAAATGGCCTGTGCGAAATCCGCTGTCCTTTGGCTGTGTGCGCGTGCTTCGCTGAATATTTTCCTAAATCTGGCTGTGGGCCCGAACTTCCTAATCCGACCCGTCTCATTTATTTCACATCTCATGAGCGTCCAATGTTTGACGGGATCAGTATTTGCCAGTTTTTGCAGGGAACCGTTTTGACAAACGACATTCCGGTGAGCGTAGTTTTTCGTTATCTGCCATGCAATTGTCTTCCAGCGGTCCTCATGATACATAACGAATGCATCCGGAAGAATGAGACGCGCGGAAATCTAAATGACTTCGACAGATTGGCAATGCATATCAGCGCAAATTACACTGGCACCGTCTGACTAGTAGTAGCGTGTAAATAGTGGAGAAAGCTAACGATATTTCCCAGAGTTCAAACGAGCAATCGATCAACAGGCAGCGCTAAGCAGACTGAAGTCGGAATGCATGAGCCGCCGCGCTGGTGACCACGGGTAGCCATCTGCACGTCTTACGCAGAGTTCTGTGCAGAATGACTGCCTCCCAAGTGTCTGCCCTTTCTCTTAGAGGACTGGACGCTGGGATTGTGTAGGTCAGAGTATGTTCCTTATCATAGCCCTTTCATTCAAGCCCAACACTAGTTTCCTAACGGTAAGGGGTTACTCCTCCCTGGAAAAAATTGTCTATATTACGTACTCACTAGGGTTTTTCGGACAAAACAGTTTAGTGGACCAACTCCGTTTTGCCCCACGCTAACTCCCTCCGAAGGTCAATTAACCCCTCATGCCAATTTCCACCTGTACCCCTGTGTGTCGCGTAAGATTAGCAACCAAAACGAGACCAATATGACAGGTCAGAAGTGCAAAATCTATTGAACAAAATCTTTCGATGACGTTCAGCGTATAAGGACTGCTCATGGAAATGTCCTCGCAGGCGTTTGGCTTAAGTGTTGCTGTCACTGGTGGTGTTATTGGTTGACGTAGGGACGGAAGCCACTGATCGGACCAGGTACCCAGTAGCCAGTGGTGGGCTAGGGTGTGCACCGACGGTGTTATTTGAGGAAGAGTATCTGTGATGCTAGCTGCTTCCGAAAGTGCGTCGGAGACAGGCCAAGATTGCCTGTGTCCAACAACGTTCTTGTTTTGCTGCCATGGCTGTGATATCATCAAATGATGCGCTGACGGCTGATCATTGCTGCCCTACCCGGGAGTGGGCGGCGAGGGGCAGGTTCGGCTATGACTGCAAGCAAGCGTGTGCGAGCTGTGATCAGTTGAGTGGCTGCAGGCCAGCGCTTCTATTATAGGCTGATTTGGCTTCGCGACGACGATGAGTGACCTCGAACCATTCGAGCTTCGAAACACACAAGGACAGTGCAGTGATAGAAATCGATCGCAAACTAGTGCGATTCCCGAATTCGTGGACGCGTGTGGTTGTCTGCCCTTGGGGATGAGTGCGTGGTCCCTAGCGTAACGTGTGTTCTACAGGAGAGGGATTTGCGTCCTCTTGAGGTACCAACATACGTCAGTGGGATAAAGACATGACTATAGGTCCCCTTTTACCTTTGACATCAGCGCATTGTTCAGTCGCTGATATTGAGCCTGTGCGACTCCTTTGGTTTGTTAATGGTATGTCGTCCTGTGGACCAAGCGCTGTCACTGAAGAAAAGTGAATTTAAGAAACAAAGGAAAATTGATTCATGAGTTCTGGCTGGTAACCACGGTGGCGTATGTTCCAAGGTTAGACTGCAGTTATTCCGGACCTTTTTTGACCACAGCTTTGGTATCGGTGTAGGAGACAGAAATGGACCACGTAGTAAACGGGCTATTTACCATTAGAGGCAGAACGAATGCATATGCTCGAATCTAGCGTCAACACGGAGCAAGTTAATGCCTGAAGAGATTTACGCCTCCAAATTTCGGTGAGTTGAGAAGAAGACGGTATAGAGTTCGAAATCACGCATCAAAGATGATGGTAATTCAAATGGTTAGGTCGCTGTAGTCTCACGGCCACCTGCAATTTAGGGCCAGGGCGCCAAACATTTAACGTCCCAAGAATACTGCTTCGAAAGGACGTTGTTCAAACGGTGTGTAAATCGAATGTTATAAAACTGATGTCGGTATTGAGAGACGCATTTTATACGTCGAAGGGATAACTTTGTCTCCAACCTGTTCAGAATCTCCATCGTTCTGCTAAACCTGAGCGTCGCTTCCCGAATATACACGAAGAGTCGTCATGAGCATATCCATCTGGGGTCTTGACAAAAAATAAGTAACGGTCTTGTCTTTGTCATGGAGATGCAGAAGGGCAAATAAACGTTTGGGAAGCAAGTCAGAGTGACGGACTGAATCTGAGTAGTAAGGTTGAGATTCACCTTTAGTGTGGGGACGACTGTTTTGTAGTTGTTAAGAGTAACGAAACTATGATCATGCAACAGATGACGAAAGTAACATTTACTAGATGTGCCATTTTATTAAATTTGAAGCAAAGTTATGAAATGTGCTTTCGATCAAAGAAGACTGCTCAAGTAGACTTATAGTATGAGTTGTCATGCAGCATAATTCAACAACAACAGGATGCTGACTTTTTAATGAGCTTTTTTTCGCTTGACTGAAAAAACTAAACTGTGATTACTTAAGTGGTATGAACGTTTCCCCTCGATACTTGTTTCTCTTATAAATTCGATTATATTTTATAGAGAAAACGCACAAAAATATTCTTTCTTGTGCTCGCTTGGTAGAAAAGTACCTTGGGCGGATAGTTAAATGTCCGCTTCCGAGCATAGTAGAAGGGGAGATTGTTGGGACAAATTCCTTGGAAAACAAATAGAGGGTCGTCAGGCGGAGTAGGACTGTGCAGGTGCTTTTTTGCTGAGCTATGGGCAATGCGAGTCTCAGATGCGTAAATAATTGACGTTCTCAAGTCTATATATTTCCTATAGTTTGCCATTTAAAATGTCCTAATTCCCAAAAGTGCAGACTGTTTTGCAAATCATAAGACGGTTCTAAAACAATGTTTGGCTTCTGCCGGAAATTTACGCCGACAGCAGTACGGGGAACAGTGGTCAGTTAGTTGGCCGATGCAAACACTTGCATAATCAGTTGTTCCTGTGGATCTAGGCGTTTCTCGCTCCATTTTGAATTCAGAGTGCAGGGATGAATTCGCTTTGTAAACGGAACAGTTGTTATTTTCTACCTCTTCATTTACCGAAGTGACTCAGTTGCGATGACTACGACAGATAGTTTACTATAGCCGCAAGCTTCGGATCACATTCCACAGCCCGAAATATCCTTCAGAAGTTCAGGAGGGCAGAATGTGTGGTGTGCAGGCTGAGTAGGCAGCAGCGTCAGTAACTAGGACGTGAAAGGGGAAGAAATGTTGGGGTAAGTGTACGTACATGACAGTTCAACCGTCGTGGTCGAGGATGTCAGCTGTGCGCTCCACAGCTGGGTGAGAGAAGTGACGGCGACTTGCGTGTGAGTTTGTCCATAGTGGCAGTGGATTTGCACCGAATCTACCGCACACTCTCCTCCCTCGCCTGGATCCAATGTAAAGACAAACCCAAAAAGACCAATGGCAGGGAAGGACGAAGGCAGCTGGAACAGCAAAAATCCGCACCGCCACACCTCTTAGTCTACAATGCACACTGGCTAGGATTTTACACAATAAGAGAAGAGAGTTGGCTCAGATCCCATTAGGTGGGAGTGCCACGGAGGCCATATTAAGACGGAAACGTTGCAACCTGACTGTAAGTCCACCAGCCCACCACTCCACACCGACACACACTGAGCTGACTGCGAGGTCCGAGTTATCCCGTCACTTGGTAGCCTTCCAAGCCAGGGCTTTCAGTACACCGTGGTAGCTTCAAACGCGTCAGATTGTTTATAGTAAGGAAAGTGCGCCAAGGCTTCCACCTCACTTTCTCTTCCCGCCCACAAGCACGGATCACTATCCGAGTCGTTCAGTCGTCTAGCGAGGGAAATGGGAGCATCGGCTGACATCTAGTGACCTAGTCTACACGTGCAACGTACACGACCCGACCCCCGATGTCGAGCACCAGGGTTTCACACAAAAGAGGGTGGGCGGCATGGAGCTCACACATGTGAGAGTGCCAAGATTCACGTTAGTAGGAGCCGTTGCAGCCTGACTCTCAGCCCAATTGTTAGCCACTCAACACACTAACTCCACTCATTAACTCCACACACTAACACACTCAACACACTGGCTTCCATATGTACACAAGGGGTAGGTCGTTCGAATCTCACACATAGTAGGGGAGTCGCACAGAGAAAAGAACCGGGAAACATAACATGAATAAACCGATCGATATTTGGACTTGAAGGATGAGAATACACGGGTATATACGCTTTTAGAATTAGAAGAAACAAAGCAATCACACGAATGCCGCCTGATGATAAATTGCTATTGAAAGTTCTACAGGTCGTAGTTTTGTCACAACAATACCCCCTCTCTTTGGAGAGTAAATTTCGAATGCGCCAAATGGGCGTGAATTAGACGCTGATTATGAATAATGTACAAGTTGGTAACGTTCAGGGAAACGGACATGACGACCACTGCGCATAAGGGGTGGATTAAGGGGTAGGGGAATGCACAGGGTTGGCTGGTGTAAGCGAGGGAGATCGGAGAAGACACTTTGGCAGGTGAAGAAGGCTGATCTTATGGGGTGGACGAAAGAGGGTCCGGTATAAGCCACATTCGACCGATGCTTGCCCTTGCGCGGCAGGACTCGAAATGGTCCATCGTAGGGCCATTGTAGTGGCTTAAGAGCACCATATACGCGGACAAATACAAAAGAACATGTTAAAACGTTGGAGTCAATATACAACTTACTTGCTTGAACGCGTGAAGGTATGGCCCGGAGATTAGCCATTGCTTGGCGTTGGCGCTGGACATAATCGGTAGTCTCCAGATCGGCTAAGCTTTAGGATGTCTCGAAGAAATCGCCAGGAATCCGTAGGGCGGTACCGTAAACAAGTTCGACAGTGGAACACTCCAAGTCGGGTTTTAGCACGATATCGATACCCAGCATGACAAAAGGGAGATGCCTGCTCCACTGAGTAGGGTTATGATAGGCCTGGAGCGAGGTTTTGAGTTGATGGTGGAAACGTTTAAGTAGACGGTTGAATAAGAGATGGTAAGCTGTCGTGCGTATGCAAGAACATCCAAGAAGTTCGGTAGGAGCACGAAAAGGTCTAGATTCAAACTGCTGGCCTCTATCGGTGTTAATAGGGTAAGGACAGGTTGTGTAGCCCTACCAGGCATAATATGTATAACCAACTACCATATTTCCTTTAGTAGGCTTTTATCAGTTCATCGCTACATGAAGTCACTCTTGGAGTTTTACCTAGCACACTGACATCACCGCATGCACCGATCTGTTTCAGTGTGATCTTCTTTAATGATAAATTGTTTGGCATGAGGTGACCTGCGGGTTTCGACCTCCCTCTGTAACCCATTTCTTCCAACAGGGTGGCAGTACCGTCTTTTTCATTTCGGTACTCACCGTATAACGGGTGCTGTAAGGATCGTCGGCTGCGTTCTGATTTACTTTGCCTCGTTGGAGCACAAACGCTCGGCTTCTAAGACATCCCTAGACGGCTTCTGTTGTCCAGCATGAACGCCGTAACTAATTTACTTAAAAAGGCTAGCTTAGTCTTCTTGTGCCATGCCGATACTCACCATACATCGCGTGTTGTAAGGGTTGTTGGCTGCGTTCTGGTTTGCTTTGCTTCGGTTGGAGCACAAGCACTCAGCTTCCTTGAAACCTCTAAACAATTACTTCCACAATAATACTTGCGCTTGGTCCCTCGCATAATCAATAACATGACAGTTAAATTCAGTTGAGTTTAAGTACAGAGACTTGCTTAAGAATGGTCTTTAAATTGCGTTCAGGAAAAAGCCCTCCAGGTTCTCTGTTTGGGAAGCTGTTGCACCGGCTATACTTTTGCAATATGCCATAGGCATATTTCCCAAGCTTGCTTCAGGCCGACGCTGTTTAGGCCAAACCGCAGACGAGAGCCCATATTGCTCGACTCGACACCGGAGCCCTTAGCGCCTTTCTCCTTCGATGGGCGAAAGAGGGTCGGCATAAACCACTTTTGACCGATTACGTGAGACCACTCCAGTGTGATCGCTACGGGCGATTTTGAAACTTTTTGCCCGTGCGCGACAAGGCTCGAGAGGGTCTGTTTTAAAGCCGCTTTAGTGGCTTATGAACAATATCTACATAAACAAATACAAAAGACATGTTAGAAGGTTAGGGTCGATATATGGCTTGCTCGAACGCGTGGAGGTGTGGCTCGGAGATTGGTCATTGATTGGCGTAAATGTTGGATATAATCGGTAGCATCCAGATTAGTTAAGTTTTGCGACTTCCCAGAAAAGCCGCTGGGAATCGTTAGGGTAGTCCCATAAACAAGTTGAGCAATGGAGCACTCCAAGTCGGGTTTTAACGCGGTGCGGATACCGAGCATGACCAGAGGAAGATGCTCGCTTCAATGATAGGGGTTGTCACAGGCCCGGAGCGAGGCTTTGAATTGACGGTGGGAACGCTCAATTAGACAGTTGGATGAGGGATGATAAGCTGTTGGGCGTATGCAGAAACATCCGAGGAGGTCGGTAAGGGCATTAAGAAGTCCTGATTAGGTAAGGATAGGTTGTGTAACCCCTCTTTGCAGCCGATTTCACACGCCTTGATTTATTAACCTTCTCGAAAATACTAGCTTAACCTTTTTGTGCCATGTCGGTACTCACCATACAATGCGTACTGTAAGGGTCGCTGGCTGCGTTTCGGCTTACCTTGTCCCGACTAGAACAAAGACGCTCGGCTTTCTCGAATCTCCAAACGGTTTCTCTTCCCGAGCGCTTACGCCGACTTATTTACTTCTTCAAGGCGACGAAGCCAGCCACCCGCATGTAATTACCTTCGCCGGGACCCACCTTCTTCCTTATGCAGAGTGGAATTGTGGTGTTTCACTCTCCCCCTCCCCTCCCCTTCACAAACCCGAGCTACAGCTTAATTATCTACCTGCCCGCATTATTTAATTCATGACTTTGATAGCCACATAAATGTACAGGCCTGAAGAGAATTTATCGAAAGCAGACGCAGGCTCACCAAATTGCCTTTTGAATCTTCGAGACTAGTTGTGCCTAGTCCCCCGTATAACCAATAATATGATCACCAAAATTACTTGAGTTTATGCACAAAAATTTACTTAAAAGTGGTTGTTAAATTGACTCAAGGAAGAAGTCATTCATGTATCTTGTTCGGAAAGCTGTTGTACCGGATGCGCTTTCGGCTTATGCGACAGGAACATTTCCCACGCTTGTCTTAGGCCAACCCTGTCTAAGCCAAAGCAGGAGCAATGCTGAATCTAGTGTACGTCGGCCGATATTACACGGCCCGACATCGACCCTCATTCCTGGAGCTACTGTTTCAGTCTTCTCCAATGGGCCTCAATCACACTGGTGCATTATTTGGTACGTGCTGTTGTTCATTCCTATTGGTCGTTACTTATACTGCTTCCTGACCTGCTTCAAATTTGCAAGTGGCGGTTTATTCAGGTGCGGGATCGAGCCCCAGATATTCGACACTTCGGGGTTGGGTACGACAGGCTGAAGACGGCTAATAAGCTAGAAATGGCCATTCTAGTCTCCATTGTCTTCGTCGGTAATACCTTTCTGTGTTCTATTTAGTGGAAGTTGGATTTGGTTATTTCTTAAATAACGCACTTAATTCCGCTGCTATATATAAGCGTAAGAGAAGAATTCCAATGAAAATCTCTTTGTTTTCCATGTTTCACTGCATTAATTTCTTTCCCTCGTGTGCAGTTATGCCCCACCCCTAAAACCCCTATTATCACCATTTCCTATCGCACGAGCCTGGAGTCACTGGTTTTGAGGTGCGTTTACACAACCTGCCGTTGCCCTGGACTCAAACAGCTGGCCTCGATCGGTGGTAATAGTTGTTGCGACAACATAATGGGAAATCCAGTGTTTCAAGAAGGCACGAGTGACAGTCTCTGCAGCGGCGTTTGGAATAGGAGTTGCGATGGGTCATCGCTTAAATCGGTAAACAGCGGTGAGCAAATAACTGAAACCACGGGATGTTGGTAAAGGACCCACGAGATCTACGTGCACATGCGCAAAACGTTCATCGGATGCAAGAAAAGTCCCAATTTAGGCTTTATTGTGACGTCAGATTTTGGCTTTCAGACGGGTCAAACATTGGTGAGTCCACTGGCGAATATTAGCTTTCATACTGTGCCAGACGAAACGGTCGTTG
This sequence comes from Spirometra erinaceieuropaei, assembly GCA_902702965.1. Lineage (NCBI taxonomy): Eukaryota > Metazoa > Platyhelminthes > Cestoda > Diphyllobothriidea > Diphyllobothriidae > Spirometra > Spirometra erinaceieuropaei. The sequence continues at coordinate 185,085 of CACRXP010000857.1, read as the reverse complement.
ACGAGGCACTGAGTAGCCTGAATGCCAGGATGAGGAAGATTGTGTAACGCGGTGAATACATCTCGTCGCCTTTCGCTTGGTACTAAAGGGAGAGAGAAACCACGCGAAGCGTCGTAGAGAATCGTACTGGAGATGACGAACAGAGAGATGGCTTTAATCTGAAAGTTAGTATGCTCCAGTTGTTCAGAAAAAGTCGGCTGCTGCTATTGCAGCTCGGCCATGCGTTCCAAGTCGATGGAAGGGTTGACAATGGTCATCCGATTAGGGGGTCCTTTAGGAAACTGACTATCAGCGGCATATCGAGAAATAAAATCAAGATGGCGGGTGTGACGGCGTAGAAACCTGTGAGAGGGAGTGGAGGAGGAGTAAGTAAGAGGTTTATGATCAGTTTAAATACAAAAACTCTTCTTCCAACATAGCTATGAAAATCCGTAAGGGCGAGATAAACGGTAATGAGTTCCCCGCCAAAAGTGCTATAACTATCTGCGGGAGGCGTCAGTCTAGCAGTATAGAAGGTTTGGGGTTGGACTCCTGTTGGAGTCTGTTGCCGGAGGGCTGCACCTATGGAGCAACTGGAGGCGTCAGTAACACACAGGTCCCACAGTTGCCATGGTTCAAAGCCGCTAAGCCAACCACCCGCATGTAATTACCTTCGCCGGTACCCACCTCCCTGGCGCTGACTGGAATTGTGGTGTTTTACTCCCCCCCCTCCCCTCCCCAAACCCGAACTACAGCTTAATTATCTACTTGCCCGTATCTTTTAATTCGTTACTTAAATAGCCAAATAAATGTACAGGCCTGAAGAGAATTTATCGAAAGCAGACGTGTGCTCGCCAAATTGCCTAATGAATTTTACAATGGGAATTTTCGCAACTCTAAAACGTTAAAAAGTTAGGGCGGAATCACGAAGTCCAAAGGGCATCCCGAAGAACTTGAAAATACCTGGTAGAGTCGTAATCGCCGTGATAGGTCGTCTTCTGGAGCAAGAGGCATTTGGTGGATGCTTTTTACTAGGCCAGTGCCGGAAAATATTGTTGTATCGGCTAGGTTACAGTAAAAATCGTGGAGATGGGGAAGTGTGTATCTGTATGGAATAGCGCAGTTGTTTAAGCGTCGGTAATCATCACATGGACGCCAGTCTGTGAGGGAATTTTTGCTAATCGTATGCAAAGGGCGGCCCATGGACCAATGAAGGGCTGTACTGTGCCAGTTTCCATCGTATGGCTGGATTCAGCCTTAGCGATAGCCGATTTGTTAGCTGCTAAAAGAAAAGGACGGCTAAAAACGGATGACGCAGTGGTCGAAATATAACGTATGACAACTGTTTAGTAGGCTGGTCAAACTGTGAAGACGGAGTAACGGATAGAAATTCCGAGAGAAAATGACAGTAGGGAGTAGACGAAGGGATTGTTGAAGTTCATAGACTAGGGGAAGAAATGGTACGAGTTGAACAATTAGAATGCAGGGCTTTCATCGGGCCCATAAGCTTACGAGGACTGATACCAACGAGAAGACCGAAGAACGATATAAAATCGGCACCGAGAATGGCGATATGAACGTAAACAATAGCAAATATCTGGCGAAAAGTACGTCGTAACCCAAGGTCTACAGTTAGGAATCGTTGACCAAATGTTTTAATGGGGGTGCCATTAGCTGTCTGAAGAAAGCATGCAGAGCTTGGTGACTTACGGTCAGTCGCAGAGAGTGGAATTAGACCGATGTCAGCCCCAATGCCCAGGAAGAAATTGTGGCAGGAACTCTTGTCGAAAGTTTGGAGCGGCTAACTTGGAAAGGTTGGACTGACCTATTCCGTCTCCGCCATTGGCCGGTAGGTGAGTTTTTACCGGAGATTTCTCATGACGACATGAAGATTGGCAGTGATGGGCATTTAACCCAGAGGTGTGGCGATGTCAGCAGAAACCTTGGGAATGGCTGGGCCTGACAATGCAGTGGGAGATCTCTGACTTTGTGCATTGGAAGGACTTCAACGGCGACAGACACGAGAAACATGAAGCTGGGAAACTTAAATGGTGAGGACATCTAGAAGTTTCATGACATTCTCGATTGTAGGCGATGCTGCGCAGCTGTGATGCCACTAGCAACTCTGACTATATCAGCAAGCTAGGAGTACTTGAGGATGCGGTTAGCAGTCTCCGTGAGCATCTGGAAAGACGAGGAAGGAATGCTAGGCTCAAGGACAGCTTTCACAGAAGAGGGCAGTTTTTGGAGGAAACGTCGCTTGAACATGATGGCGTCAAGACTTCGTCCCCCGGCCAGCTGCCCCAAACGCCTAAGAAGCTGCGTGGGCATCTTGTCCCCAAAGTTCTCCTCGGAAAGCAGACGCTTTTGCGTTGATAGGGAAATGCGGGTCATGAAAGCCTTCTTCAGAACAGTATATGGAACTTCTGTGGGCGGATGATCTGTAATAACGCGAAGGTCCGTGGCGATATCCATTGAAAATGCTGTCACAACGTCATGAAATTCCGTATCTTCCCTTGTAACCTAGAAGAGGGCAAAACAGGATTCTACAACACACAGCCATAACGCGAAGTCACTAAGCCACACGTTTGGAAGGTCAAAAGTGTGAATGCCGGCTATCAGCTGGCTGGTAGAATCGCTGGACATGATTAATCTACGTAGGTCAGAGGCCATTTAACTGCGGTAGATGACTGATGCGTTGACACTGAGAGTGAAAGGTAGCAGCCGTACTGGTCGAATAGGTGAGAGGGAGTGGATGGCAAAGGAGGTCCGGCTAAAATAACGTAATCAATGAAAGGTAGGGCGGGGATAAATCTAAATGGAAATAGTCGACCATAGAAACGAAACAGAAGGCGCATGAACGATACAGAGCCACCAATGTCATGAATAAACTGGTCTATGCTTAAATTCAAAGGATAAATACGTACGGGTATAAACATCACTAGGATGGGAGGAGACGAAGTAACCACGAGGGTGCAGCTTTATGGTAAACTGTGATTGAGAGTTGGGCCTAAGGTTTACGGATCGTACTTTTGGCACACAAAAACAAAACGCTTTTTCATGTCACTACAAGCACACTTCCCACTTGCGTGCGAGCTGCCGGTGGTGTGGGATGTTCAAGATATTCACATGTGATGCACGTGTTGATGTGGGAATGCGTGATGATGCGGTCATGCTTGTGATGATTTACCATAGGTTTTCATGAATACGAATGTGACTGAACAGTTTGATGCGATGGTTGAATGTGCAAGAGCAGTGCGACTGTTGAGGCGATGACGTCTGGCGTATGTTGGCGCTCCAGGCACTGGTCCACCAGTCTCTGTCGGATGGATTTTCAAGTGACCGACCAGGCCAGTATGTGAGGCAAATGTTCGTTTACAATGAGGACAGGTTGGAACCAAGACAACATCGCTGGAGTGGAGGATGGTAACGGCAAGGGTGGTGATTGAGGTGGCTTCGATGGTGTTTCTGTCTCTTGTAGTCGTCGACGTCGCTTAGTTGTCGGCGGAGATTATGGAGGCAGTGACGACTCACAGCGGCGGCTACGGAGATTTGGAGCAGCACCGTCGAAGTCGATCATCCTCGTGTAAGCTGTGGGATTGAAGCAAGGACTTCGTAGAGGCAGCATTTGGGGTTGTCTGGCGGTTGTTGAACTGGGTTTGAGGATGTTCAACGAGGGCGATCCGCGCGCGGTATGTCGTTACGGGTTGAAGGTTGATTTTGTGGATCAGGGACGCCGGAGACTTGCGAGCTTCCCTTGTGACTTTGACGACGGCGATCGGGTTGGTTTCATGGATGGCCGCCCCAGTCCTCGCTACTTCTCTTCAGTACTGCCGGTTCTATGCGGCGTCATCCATAGACTTCGGTTTGATTTGTAATTGCTGTAGGATGCCGTCGACGTGGATGCGGGAAACGTCGTATGCAGCGTTTGGTGGTGGTTACTGCATGACATTCGTTTTGTCCGTATTGGTGACCAGTCTGAATTCGGCGCAGTCAGGATCCAGAGGTCCAAACCGCGATGCATTTCAGCTTCTGACACGATGTTGAGCGCGCAGTCGTCGACCAAAAACAGACCGTGGATAGCAGCCGTGGAGAGACGCGGTCATGTGGCAATGCGGATGCTGGGGCGTTCATGACGGTGAGCAACCATCAGCATGGAACCAAACATGAGACTGAGGAATGTGGGGGCGAGCACGCGGTCCTTTTTCATTCCATTGGTTACTGAAAATCCTTCTGAGACAGTCCTCTTTTCCGTGAGTGTGTATACATATGACAGTTCGACCCTCGTTCCCGACGATGTCTGCCGTGTGCACTCTATCAAGGTGAGAGCAGTCACGGTGACCTGTACGTAAATTGGTTTATAATGGTAGTAGACTTGCACGTCATCTACCGCACTCCCTCCTCCTCCCCCAACTGAACGCGGTGTCAAGACATAGTCAAGCAGACCGAAGGCGAGAGAGGACGCAGGTGGCTGGCATGGCCGGACCCTCACCTAGGCGTGCAACCATATCCCCTGGTTCACAACAAACACTTGACCAGGATTTCAACCAACAACAAAAAGGGGTCAGAAGGAGAAGGATGACACAAGTCACTGGGCAATCGGACACAGGTCTGCATACCCAGCGGGAATGCAAGCGCATTCACCGGGAGGGAATCAGGTACCAGCGAATTGCCAGCGCACTTGAAGCTGCGAGGACCATGGTATTCTGAAACTCCACCTATCAAACGCCCACAAGGTTGAGACGCAGCCCTGCATTTAGCCTGGGGCATTACTCTTCGAAAGCCCGGTAACCAGTCAGTCATCGACCAAAAGGCATTACCCTTACAGACGCACACTCTTCACATGCGTGATAGTGCCAGAGGTCACGTTAAGAAGAAGCCTTTACAGCCTGACTCCCGGTCCATCAGTCTGCCACTCCACGCAAACACACAAGTGGGCAGACTACGCGGACTGCGTTGAGGCGTCAGCGGGCGGCGTTCCAAGCCACGGTGCTTGGTGCACCGTGAATGTCTCAGACTCGGATCACACAAGCTACAGACGAGCCACACGGAGAGGTAGTCGAGAAGCCCATTCCCCTCTTCAGTGAGAGGCGTCATTCAATTTCTTTCTTTGCGTGGCGATGGACGATCTTGATGCATGATGCAGGTGCTGGTGAGGGAAGGTATCGTGATGTGGGATAGTCGGCGGTTGTCTGCTGCAGGTTCTCGTGAGTGAGCATGCGACTCAAGAGGTCCATGCGGTGGCTGAATGTGCGGAGGCGGTGAGACCAGTTGAGGTGGATGCGACGAGTGTATGTGGGTGCTCCGAGCACCGGCTCGTCAGTCTCAGTGCGATGGATTTGCAAGTGACCAACTAGGTCGATGTGTAAGGTGACTGTGCGAGGGCACTGTGGGTAGGAGTGCTGGGGATCGTC
>CACRXP010000857.1:161033-175492 GCA_902702965.1 Spirometra erinaceieuropaei | reverse complement strand
CGGACAAGAAATTTGTGCATATCCACTTGGCCAAATTTTCGGACCAAATAAAAACTCTATGTTTGAAATTAGCATGTAATATTTTATTTTCTATCCTGGCTAAGAGGACATTACGACTCATTGGAAAAGGATCACGGTTTTGATCTTCTAGTCGTTGATTGAAGAAGCTTCAAGTGACTGAAGACCAATTCCGAGAGTCTGGCTGAACAGGAACCGAAAGAGACTCGCCCACATTTATCGGGTGAGATAAGCGAGATTTGCCCAGAAGGCGCGCTTGACAGCTAGCAAATTGTAACGTATCGATTTTTTCTGACAGGAGGACTAAAAACACACCCCGTTAACTTACATTATATACGACTAAAGATTTTGCAGAAGTCCGCATATTGAAAGAGGCATATAATCAAAGGCGATGTCCTGTCAAAGATGGCAAGGTCAGAGCAACCAAAAGTAATTAAACTATGGCTGCCCGGTAAATGCATAGAGGCCAAAAAATGACAATGGCACTCATTTGGTTCTATTTGAATGCTTTACAAGGTTCCGTCAAGCTGTCCAAAACCCCATGGACAGCACCTCTTGATGACAGCGGAGGTGACTGCAATCAGTTTACTCAGACCCGCCCCGTAGTAGCCATGGTTCGTAGCCATCAAGCCAATAGTAAGCAAGTAATTACCTTCTCCCGTCCCCATCATCCTCATTGACGACACTGGTTGAAATTTTATTCCTCCATAACCCTTTTGACACTTGCTCACTGTATTTCATGATTTCACTAGCAATATAGATGTAGAGACCTGAAGAGAATTTATCGAAAGCAAGCGTCTGCTCGCCATGACCATCTCAGACGATATAGCCTGTCGCGTCCGTATTTATATCAAGCATACACCGAAATTCATGCAATATGCTAAAAATATATTTGTTCCTTCAGGTGAATGCCGCATAACTGAAAGCAGTGGACTATCAACTGTTAATCAACATAGGATGACGTTTCCATCTGCATGCTGGATGCGACTATGGATATTACTTCTGGTCAGACAAAAGAAAAGAAATCTTTGGAAAATTTAGAACTAAGAGAGATGCATTCATCCTGCGATTATGAACTCTTTCAGAAAAGTAGCCCTTACGTGTGGCAGCGCGCCGTGCGAACGTTTTAACTATACACGCAGAAATTGGACGACTGTGCTAAAAGATCACCTCAAGAAGAAGCTTTCTATCCAGTTCATTGGAACTTCGGACATTGAAGTATCAAGGATGGTCACAGAAAAGACAACAGTCCACCAACGACAAAAAATGCCAGTTTGCTCTTATCACTGTTATATACCAGTTATATCAGTTATATACCTCCAACCGGATGCTTGTTCAACGATCGTGGACAGTTTCACAGGTCAGGACGGAAGTGTAGACAAAGATCAGTTAATCCAGAATGACATTTCAACTCGCCATTATCCGCCACATATTCCCCGAAGGTGCTTTGCTTCAGCCACTATGGGCAGCATTTCATGTAATTCATTAATAAGGAGGACGTAGAAATACGTGTTCAGTAGACTGAGAGGAGAGATACTCTTGGAAATGACATTTTCACCTCAAAGTGCGGCAATTAGGATGACAGAACCCGTTGAAGGCATCCTCAAGTCGAAAAGTAATTACGGTTTTCTGTTTTTCTTCCTGGTACACTCAGAAACCATAAGTCTTCAAAAAACAGGACAAATTGGAAAACCCCTCATCTAGTCCTGCAGTCTGGATGAATCGTTGAGCATCACTTCCTCATTTAAACTTAAAAACCGTTAGGTTTTCGCCATATTATACGACAGTTTTGGTCATTTTAACTAAAGTCGTCAAGTTATGATCACTTTGAAACACCTCCTTGCGGTCATAGAGCGTAAGTACGTCCTTATTGGAGGGATTCGGAATGATAATACAGTGATATCTCCTTGATCTCGGGCTTGCTTTCCAGAATCCTGCAAAGTAAAAGCCAAAAGTTTTGTGATTATATTTTACCTTTTAAACTCGTATGCAGTCTTACAAATGTTTCTCACATATTTATATGGTGAAAACCCTTCAAAATTATCTCAGACATTATGTAAGGTTAGTTAAAATTCGGATACATAACCGCGTACCCTGATCGCGTACCTTCTCGGCCATCAGTTAATAGTGTCTCGTGTATAAAATCAACTGGGTGAACCAGAGATAAAAAGACTTATTTTTCATATAAATCCGTGAACAAGTGGAAAATAGGTGCTGCATATTTAAATATGCTTACATATAAAATCCGCGATAGAGTGAAGTCGCAAAAATCGAAGCGCAATGTAGCAAGGAACTACTGTGTAACAATAATGCAAGACAAACTGCCACTGGCGGTGGAAAGTTGGAATTAATTGGGGGGTTGATTGTGCCAAACGGTTAAATTCGCATCACACTTTTACTAGTGAGAGCTTTCTACACAAGTGGCGCTCAAAAGGAACAAAGAGAGTGCCTTGGTAGTTTTAGAACGTTCATAGCTGACTTTTCGAGTACCTCGACACATTTGTTCACCGATTCACTGAACCCATTCATGGGAAACGCCTTTCGATTTCAGCAGCAACACCCCAATGATTGGCATTTTAGCCCGCAATCAACGGGTCGACGGCAGAAAAGGAATGTCCATATGATTTTGGCAAGTTCAACGGCCTGAGTATGAAGAGAACACCATCTTCTGAAAACAGGGCCAGACTTTTCAAATGAAGAAGTTAAAGTTTTAGGGTGAAGTGATTCCCAACTAACAGCATAGGTAGTAGCCCAAACCCATACATGCCTGTTTCGACGATATTCTGCCCCTGCATGACACATCTGCGAGGGGTTCGGCTCGTCAGTGAGTCCTTCAGCATTTCCTGTCTGCTTTCTGATAGAAACTGAAATTTAGAGATTATTGCTTTTTAATTTGCTTAGAAGTTAACTTCGAACTAGAGTAGATCAGTATATTTAGGGTCTACAGGCTCAGAGCAAATTTTTTATGCATGAATATTTGGGCCACAGTCCATCAGCCACAGCGGATAACCACGTAGTATTCATTATCGGCAGACAGGCAGCTAGTAATATACGTTAGGTTAAGGCGATTCCATACTGACAGCACAGGTAGTAGCCAAAAATTCCATACACGCGTAACTTAAACGTTGCGTCAAAAGACGAACGGATCCTATTATATTCCGACCAAAATGTCGTCAGCCCACTCGTATGCTGTTATGCTCGGCGACACAACTCTAATCAAATGAAATTTATATTCTTAAACATATTTTTTAACACTTGGCAAGCAAAGGAAATGGAATATCCCATGCTATAACATAGTGTTCGAGCCACGTATGTGTGGGGATTTAGCTTCATCCTCCCGACGACAGTCCGTACATGCTTCCTTAGTATTACCACTTGGTCGAATGTCTCCTTGGTTAGAATCCTGTAGGTTAGAGAGAAGTGGACTCATCTGTCTCGAAGCGCAAGTACATGTAAAGTAGGGCAGGTTGGTGGTAAGGACGTTTATTGATAATGTATCAATGATCGATAACTATTTCTGTTCCGTCTTCTTCTTCTTCTTCTTCTTCTTCTTCTTCTTCTTCTTCTTCTCAACCTCCTTCTTTCAGGCGTTCTCTTTGCCAACTCCTTCGCACCCTCTCAACGCAGTAACCAAGTCCGAAAAAACAAGTGGATCAGCAAAAGAACAAGACTGACAAGGTAAAATTTACACAACAAGGCCGGCTGCTCCTCTACATTAACATGCCAAAATAGTGCATGCTGCCTATAGTAAAGTCCGGCCATGCTTATCGAATTTTCTCCTTCCGTTAATAACGGGTATAAACATTGATCGTGATTATTGGGAAGTTATTCGCCGATCAAAACAGTAGGGTTCGGTTAAGTACCTTGATGCTGCGTCCCGACCGGTCGCAACCACAACTTAATTCTAGTGAACTTACAAAAATGTTAGGAGGTAAACTAGAAGGTCGGAAATAAATCTCATTTTAGAAAATGGCAGGCATGGAGCTAAATTCCTAAATCTATCACATGCACTGGGAGGCTTGCCTCAATGATCGGCCTCTCCGCATTTGTCTTTACTAAATGAATTATTATCGCTAGGACTGTGGTGGTCCTTTAGTATTCTTCCATAAGGTGTTCCTGGGCAGCTTTGTTCAATAGAGAACAGTTAGGGCGAGTGCATTGTAGATAGACATTTAGATTTAGGCAAAATGGTATTACCGACAAAGACAAGGGAGATCGGAATGGCCATTTCTGGCTTTTTTGGCCGTCGTCAGCCAGTCATACCCAACGCCTTTCCTACCATAAACATTTACATAAGCGTTCTAGTGAACACGATTCAAGGATGAGTCAGTAAGTATGGTATGTAAAGAATGGTCGACACTTTCTCTTTGAAAAATGTGCATAATTCATACATACTTATGCGCGTGGGACTAATAAAGAATTAACATCCCGGCTCGTAACAACGAGCTGATACTCCTTCTCGTGCTATAAATAACTGCAGAGCACATTTTGGCATAGATGCTTTGATCCCATCACAGAAAGTGGTAATTTGTGTAAAAGAGAAAAACGATAACTGCCTCTGAGGCGTGCAAAAACGAAAGAACAAACAACTGAAAATGAACTCCGGTAATGCATGTGGAATGCCAATGAACTTTGGGAACTGGACAGGTCTGAGGATCATCAATTTAAAGACCTCCAAAGCGAGGGCAAGACGCTTTAAATAGAGAATGGTTCAAAATTTGCGGGTACCTCACTGCTGAGAAGAAAACTCTGTTCCTCGAACGCCCTTTTCAAGGGAATGCGGCGAGTGAACTCCTAGGAAGACGCCTCGATCAAGCTGTCTCACGAAGCTTCTCTGCAGCAAGGATTTGAATATTATTTGCCACCAACCTTATTTTATGCGGAGAAGGTAAGAATAGGTTGCCACCTCAGACCACCTGAATACACATCTACCCCCTCACTTGCTCCTGTGGAATTGGTCGCACGAGTCGACGCCTACTCAAAAGAATGCGAAAACACCTCCTGGCATGGCTGGGAAAAAGCGAAATTAGGAGCATAAACAGCGCCATTCTTGCACATATTGTTGATTTCGGGCATCGTGAGGATCTCAGCTAAGCCTTTCGTGTGATTTATAAGGTCCGCTCGAGCGACGAAAACCGTTCTTGTGCGCGCAGAGGAACCTCGTTCAGGCTCCGCGCTTACTGTGGTCAAAGATGGATTAACTGTATGCAACTCTACGCGCCTTTCCGCCCTCATACCGGCCCTGGCACTAACCCATGTCGCTCCCCCCCATTTTACCATATTTCGACTGTGTATGATGACAAACTTTAATCGATTTCTCTAATCCCTGACAGGTGGGGCTTAACCCAGTGCCGCTGTTCGGCTGTTTATTGGGCTCGAGAGAGTGAGGGAGCCCGAGTGCAGAACGGGGAAGTGCGTTCCGTAATACGATAGGTGAGCCCCCCTCTACTATTACACCCGGTCCCATATAAATGCACTGGCTGGACGAAAATTTATCGAGAACAAACATATGCTCGCCAACTAGTTTTCTGAATAACCCCTGTCTATCTGACGAACAAGTAAGCTTCTCCCCTTTAGATCCATTCGGAAAAAAATTAATGTGCAGGCGTTCGACATAGCAGCACAGAAAGTCAACAAAGTTGCGGGCAAATAATCTACGTTGAAGGAACAGTAGGTTAACTCCGCACGTGGACGCTTGAACACACGCAGGAAGAGGGGAGGAATGACGCAAAATCTCAGGTCGTAAAAGATCGGTCGATTATCAACATCAGTCGTGAAATACCGCCAAGTAAGTGCCTCGGTTACGACTCACAAGGCATCAGCGAATCAAGCAGGAGCATCTACAGTGAATGCAAAATTCACTGGCTTTGTTACGTGTGTCGTTGTATAGAAACTGCATCCCACACATATTTTGACCCACTATCTTCGGCTGTGTTTGTATTTTTCTGCCTCTGAAAAGGGGTCAGAGAACAAAAGCCGAAATGTCAGGGAATAAAAATGTGTTCCAAAAAGTAGACTTCAATCTCTTACCTGTTTTGTGGAACTTGCCTTTTCGCTTGTCTTGGTAACCAAACACTTTTGCAGTACCATGTACTGTCCGATACTCTCAGGTGTTGACACGCCAACTAGTGTCATGCGACCCGCCTATAGTGGGCGTTGCTCTTAGGCTAAACGACAACGGGAGATAAGCAAGTTTTTGGCACGAATTAAGCGGTCTGTGCCGGGTCTGCGTGAGTCAGGAATAAGTTTTTCAGACATCTCTCTCCAGGCTAACTGGGAAATCTAGAGAGCTGAAAACAGAGTAGCCTAATTTCAAGTAATTGTGACGTGTTGCTTGTTGAGGGCACCAAGGGTTATTCTGAATAGCAGGAAATTAATGCTCTAGCTACTACGTACTGTCCTATATAGGGTAAATTGTTGGCAATTGCCATTGTATTTGTGAGAATCTTGTCTTAAATGGCAAAAGCTAGAGGAAGTTTTTTTGTTCACAAGCTGGTGCTCTATAGCCTGTTTCACTCACATGGGGAGCTAAGAAAGAAATTTTTGATAGCGGAACCTCTTTATTTATACTGTGATTGAAATCTTGAAGACCTTATATGTGTTAGGTAGTTCTGTATCCGTTTCTCCAGTCTTGTCATCCAGTGAGGCAGTCAACCAAGTTTGCGATTATAGTTTGTTTTTAACTTTCATCAAATAGCTGTTAATTTGACCTGAAAATTTCTGTAAGACAAGAAATTGAAGGGAATTTGAGCTTTCTAGGCCTTATCGCTGAAGTTTTAACTTGTATTTCCAGCGAAAAGCTTAAATGCTATTAAGTACTCTTGGCATAAAATAATCTTTAGGAGTCGATCTACAGCAATATTGTGACGCGCTCTTGGTTTTCATCAAAAGACTATGGAGCTTGTAAATGTTACCGTTTATTTGACCAAAACTACAGAACGCTGATACAGTTCGCCTGCACTGACGAGCCTGTTGGCATGCTGAACTGGCTATGATTAGGGAATTGCAGCAGATAACTAGATCTGAATGCATTTTTACTCAAGTTCCGGAATTGCCAATCGCCCTTTTTGTCTCGCTGTGCGCATTTTTACACGACCGGGCGCTACCTCGACCGACTGGCAGTTGCAAGCAGTGGTGGCTAGAACCCGATACGCCCTCTTACACCGAATGTCGCGGCTGGTGCCCCAGAATTATGACACTCGCCCTGTAAGCCGTTTATTGGTCGGCGCATATGACAGACATACTGTCGGTCATGTAGAAATTTGATGCCGAGTCCTGACTGACGGTGGGATTGCACGGCGTGCAGGGTGGTCGAAAGAAGGCGGAAGGTAGACTCCCAACGTGGGACACTCCCATGTTTTTTTCTTGACATCCGCCCAACGCTGACATGTGCAATTGCTGGGAGTACCTCTGTTTATATTTATAATCAATGCGGTAACGTGCCGATCGCTCTCAGGAAGCAGGTGTACACGAAGTACTTGAAAAATCTCTTATGCATCTGAGGCCTGTACTTTATAAACTTGAAGATTGTATCCAAATTAAGAGCTGGTGGTTTAAAATCGATGAGCAATGGGAATTTGTTTGGGTACTTCAATTTATGAAGTAACAGTACAAAAGCCATTGATAAGAGTTCGTGTTAACAGAAATAGTGCCCACGTACTTGGAAACGTAACTGAATTTTTCCATACATGTAAGTACTTCCAAGCAACCAAGATTGGATTTTCCCCCAACCGAATTATGTTATAAAAATCTTTGTTTTAAGTTGTCACGATTTATTCCCATTTTGTTTCGAAATATGCCGCCCACGTGAGAAACCAAAATAACCACTTTTACGTACACCACTTACCTCTGACAGTTTTTCAGCGGTTTTCGCTGTAGTTCCACCGACGGTCCGAAAGTTAGTTTAATAAGCTGAGCGAGAAAGCATGTACTAAAGTAATTTAACAAAAGAAGAATAAAAGTCGGGCCTTTTACTTCTCAGTCGCTTAGAAAGTCCAAAAGTAGCCATTCAGCTGACTAACCAATAAGAGCTTGTTCTCTTTCCAGTACTCGGGTCAGTTTGGCCATCGTAAATGATGAAGCTCACCGTGTGCTCCGCAGCATGGTAGGCGCAGGGACGGTGTCTTGCGCGTGCATTAATTTCTCGTGATAGAAGACCTGCGCAGCACCTATCGCACTTTCTCCTTCCCCATTCCCACCTGAGCCAGGTGTCAAGACAGAGCCAAGAAGATCAGAGGTGGGATCGGACGTTCAGTGCTTGTGGAAGTAGGGGGCCAGTCCTCGCTGGCTGAATAAACAGCACGAGTCGATGAACCCTGAAACTAACTAACATTGTAAAGATATGTTGGATTAACTTCCCACTAGTTACTCTCACTACCCTACGAGTGTTTGTGATAGTAAGCGACTTTGAAAAATTTCCATCCTTTGTTCTAGAGAAGTCCTCAAAGAAAGTGCGACCGTTTGTCAACGTTGTCCATTAATCCTAACGTTATCAATTCAGTCATACGCACATTGCCTGGTATAGATAACCGAATGTAACTATCCCCTGATTTTGCAATGTTAATACCAGAAACAAGCACCCACAAAAGAAGGCAGTGTTCAGGATTTTTGGAAATTTTAACCAAAAGGCTTACGAGTTTTAATGTCTACGAAGAGCAACATTCACTTCGCCAAAATGATAAGGAAATGTTGCAAGACCATTTGACTGCGCTTCGTGCATTCAGGTAAAATCTGCTATCCACAATTCATGCGTTTTCGGCAAGGACATTTGAAGACAAACAGGCTGTTGGTTTTGATGTGGATTCTTCGGGTCACGATATGGACGTCAGCCGCTCAGGTTCAAGGTGGATATTGCAACTTTGGAGCGTACACTTCGACACCTCATCGGTCGGTCATCGCACAATCCACGGTGTCAGCATTCAGGCTGGAACCCTAACTTACTGTTATAAGCCGGCCTGGTACTTAGAAATCACGCGAAGCGTATGCGCACTCGAATTTTGCCACCAAAACTAACGCGGCGGAGGAGAAAACGACGGGCCACGGGGAACTGTACTAGGAGACTGCAAGTCGAATCTAACTAGAAAAGTAACGCGTATTTATAACATCCTAATGGGGTTCACCCGCATTCGACCCAATGCATTTCGAGAAGAAAATTCGGCCAGATGTGGTTATGTAGTCCCCCCTAAAGTAAACAAACCCTAGTCACCTGCAATACGGGGCCGGTGGTAATAGGATTTTTACAGGTGGGGTGAGAAAACGCACAGGCGACGACATAAAGTAGTTGTATGGAGGTGAACACTTTTCCCAACACCGGGGTCGGTGCGTCAGATGGTCGAGCAATCATCACGCCAACATCCAACGCACGGGATGAAATTGCAGCAATTATCGACTCGAATGTCGGCCATCAAGCAATGATCACACCAAGTGCAACGATCCCGGATGAACGGGGGAGCCGTGAATGTTCATAGGTATGCGGTAGCATGGCTCCTGCATTCTATAAATACTGCAGCCTCCTGTTAAACAACCACCCGTTTCTGCTTTTTTGTCTCTGATGATGGATTCGACTAGGAATCCGAAACGTCAGACTAATAAAGCTATTGTCCCGGCGATCGTGTCTCCTTCTTCAAAACTACTTCCTGGCACTTGTCTCTTCGCTTCTGTTGATAGTAGTTGTATGCCAAAGACACGCTATTGGGAATGCGCGATTGTACTTTGAGTGGTCTAGAAATAGTTGCCCTAAACCCTTACTCCAATCCCAACAGTATTGTGTTCATCAGGTGGAGTTAAATAATTACATCTTACCGAAAATCCTGGACGAGCTGATCGATTACGGGCGTACACGAATCAATCAGGCTCGAGGGGATCAGCCAATGACGAGGCGCCACGATCATGCTCACAGAACACTAGAGAAAATGCACGTAACCTCCAGTGATTGGCTGGCTCTTGTTTTGGAGAGTGTAGGCACTCGCAACACTTACTTACTCCACCTCGCTCACCACGTGCTCACCGAAATTCCATCTTTAGAGCTGATGAGTAAGTCTTTCCCGCGAGATTTTGTTGGTCAGTGACTCACTGTACCCACTTTATGTCGTCACTTTTCCTACCAAAGAAATAAATGTATATGGCCAGTTCGTGCAGTTACATCGCGGACCACCAAACACATAAGCGCACAACCCAATTCCACCTGGCATTTCAGTCACTGGAGCATTTTACAGGTATGACATGAGTTGAATGCATGACGCTGCTTCGTGCTACTTACTACGCTGCTATCTTTGACCCGTCCGTTGTGTTTCAACCGTAATTTCTCGGCCTGCCGTCTCGGACGTGTCCATTCCCGATCGATTTTGATGCCACCGTTAGTATCCGGTCGAACAGGTCCTTGAGGCCGATAGTTTCAAATCTCAGTTGAGTAGGGACCAGGTGAATATGGCGTTCATAAACTCCTGCAGCGATTTCGAAATTTAATACTTCCGTTTATACAAACAAAAAATCATTTAATAAAAACATAAGAAAGTTTAAATCATGAACTTCTATTCGTGGTGCAGTTTTGATTATTGAATCTGAGAATGGCCTCTGCCACTGTGCATGCAGTTTTACTGGGCCTCGAAATCTCTAAACGCGTTCAATGACTGATGCATGAATACTGCCTTTACTGAGTTTGCTATTAAGACCCCGAATCCAATCAGAGAAGGAGGTTTAAACGAGTAAAGAACTGTTTTGAAATGAACCCTATGAAAAATCTAGTGGGGATAGATCAGGTAGGCTAGCTGGCCAGGGGATGGATCTATCTCTGTCCAACTATTTGTTTAGAAATATTTCATAGGAAACCGTCGCACATTCACTCTCTGATGACAAGGGGGCCTAGACAGCTGGAAAAGGGGGTTAGGAACCGAGGAGTTTTGGAACAGAAACAGACTAAGTTAAAAGTAGCAGACACAGCAAGGTTGGAGTTGGGTCACAACCGCTCGCCTCAGCAGCTAGTACAGCAAAAATTACGAGGGCTGATGCATGACGCTGTTATCGACACTGCATATGCGGAATCGGTGGACTTCATTGCAGCTCTGGGAGTTACGGCAGCTGGCCTATCTCATTTAAGGCTATCCGGAATTCTGAAATGCGTTTCCGATTGGAAGGGATTACTTGGGTGGGGTTTTAATGCTGATTATCGTATTACATAATCCCGAGGTATTTCGGTCAGGCAAGGATGCAGGCTTTTGGGTGAGCTTCTTTTTGCCGCCGGCAAAAATCGCACTCGGTATAAAATTATTATTTAAAACGTATGAGTATTTCTCCTGAATTTTCGATGCCTGGAAAGATTAAAATATATTTCAGGGAAAACATGCAAACAATTCCTTCGTGTACTCATTTGGTAGCAGACTACTGATGACACTCAGAGTAAATCAATGCATTTCGCAGAGAAGTCGGAAGCTACGAAGAAATTCAGGAGGGAGGAAAAATCATTATACTGCCCGCTGATATGGGACATACATCTGTCGTATTGGATCGAGAAGATTACAGCGAAAAAGCTAGGTATCTTCTTGATGACTGAGTATTCTACAGACTGATAACGACGGTGCAAGCTAAAGTAGTAGCAGGTTGGGCTCAGAAATGTGATCAGGGAGCATGAATGGCGCCAAATGAAACCAACGGACACTGCTCTGGCCCGATTCTATAGCCTACCAAAGATTCATAAACCAAATGTCGCACTGTGGCAAATCGGTGACCCGAAAAGCAGTCTTACCTATAATTTGGCAAAGTGAATATGCTCCAATCTAAAGTCCCTCCAAGGCACGTTGGCTGCCTCAGTCTGACCACCCTCTCACTTCCTTGTGGACCTCCAAGATCGGAGGATTCATCGAAGAAAATTGTGGTCTCTTTTGAACTGGCGTCGTTATTCATATACATCTCATCGCATTTGGCGTACGAAAGCTAATTCAAGAAACTTGAAAAGTATGCGACTAGAGTCAGATCCTCCTCAACAGTGGGCATCTCATGAGGCTCATTGGAGAAGCCTGTGAGAAGATCATGCGAACTTTGTTAGGTTCTACCGTCCCCGGTTCAGTGGTAGAACTGGTGTCAACATTACTCGGTATTTTAGCGCATCTGAGCTGGCAACGCGTTTATTATCATCAGGAAGAACATGCTGCAACATTTTCATTACTTGCTCAACGCAACCTTCCCGAATATACACTTTGTGAGCGAAGAAAAGGGGCGACAGCTGCCCTTCCTTGATGTGTTTGTTAGGCAAAGTTCTAGCGATAAAATTTATGCAACGAATACCACGCAACGTTTGAGTAATCGCACCAAACACCCAGTGGCCTACAAACCAAGCTGCACGAGAATGCTCTTTAAACGGATTCAGACTCACGGCTACGACCCGGAAGGAAAATTAAGTGAGACCAGATATATCTGTGGTCACTGACTATCTGAAGGCGATTAGAAGCCGATGCTTACGTGTTAGTCCCAAAAGACCCAGATGAAAACACTGTGATCTGCCACATATTAAGGTCATCGAGCGCATTGCTGCAGGACTAGCTTTTCAAACTGCACACTCATCCAAAGCTACCATGCGCAGCAAGTTATGAAAATAAAGGATCGACTATACCGCAGGGAATAGTGTACCACATTCAGTGCCTAAACCCTAATCAAACTTAAAGCACACTTTTTTTGCGCATACACGAAAATAAGTTGGTTTTTCTGCCAATTATCACAAATTACCACACATTCGAAGCGAGTCACGACCTTGACTTCGTAGTTGTCTAGCTAACTGCCCATACGAGAAGCGTTTAAACAGAGAAATGAATGAAACGTGTGCCTCGGATGAGAAATCAACCGATAAATTTATCAAGGTGACATGGGAATCCAGAACTCTGCGCAGTCATCTGAAACCGGCGGAACTGACTGATACCTTCCATAACTGTCGCGTGTTCTGTTGCTGCCCTCACCTCTTACGATGGACTAGTGCACGTGTTCTGAAACTCGGAAAAATAAACAAATGGTTCCGACGCTCGACCAGTCGTCCTCTTTCTTACTCATGCATACACCTGGAACTCGAATATATGTCAAAATTTGCGAATTAATGGCTGCAATTCTGGAATAAAGAAGTTGCACATTATCATCGGATAAAGTTCGCCACTTGCTGTTTGCCCATCAAATAGGCAATGACCTATGATGAGCGAATTTTTCATTGTTTACCGCATATCTACTTTCAGAGAATTCTTTAAATGTGTCCAAATTCCTTTTGACATTTTAATTCCAATATAAGAAATTTCAGTAATCGATTCTATTGCGGGCGTCAAACTCGTTTTGTCTGAAAAAGTCAAAACGTCAGAGGATGCATAGAATTTCCCTATTTCTGGTTCTATTTTAAGGTGGAATACATGCATATATGGTCGTCTGGTTCTTTCCAATTACAAATCAGCCGCTTATTTTAGTAATGTTTATGAATTTCGACTCATTGAAGTTTATACACTGTTGTTTCCGGAATAACGAAGTTGTCAGATGCCTGTGTAGGCGATTTGTTCGGACATCCAAAAGCTTCTGCGACTTCAGCCACATCTCCCCATCTATTTCCGACCCTTGAGATTGAGATTCATCCATGACCAATCCGATTTCTCTTCAAATATCAAAGCATTGGCTCAGGGAAGTTCTGTGGGTAGTTTTATCACATAATGTGCATTGGAGTGTTTTCTTGCGAGTACAATCGAATAAAACTCGAAAAATTAAAGCATGCAGTTAATGTCTTCCTCGAAATCTGACGCCAGGAAACGCGTAGAGAAAAGGGCAAACAAGAACGAGTGAAAACTGCAAAAGAAGTACAAATTTTACTCCGATTCAAATAAAATTCGAAGAGCTTCAACAGTTGGAGTTTGGCTCATTTTACACCAAAGGATTCAATTACTTCTACAACTTGAGTAATTGTATCGAAAACTGCTGCATGGTTTAACGAAGACGGGGTATAATAGAGCAACCGTTTTCAACCAATAATTCATGCGAGTTTGTTTTGGTAAACTTGTTTTATTAAGATCTTGCCATCCTTTCCTGCTTTGCATCAACGTATCAGTTAACGATGACCTTCGTTAGAAATAAACGGTGTTATATATTTATGGATTTTGGTCTAATCGATATCCAACGGTATAGTCATACATCAACGAGTCCTCTCGTTCCATAAAAAATTTTCTGATCTGGCTAGGTGAAATTTTGTGATAGACGGCACCTAACGCGATATTAAATTCCGTCTAATTAGCATAAGAAATAAGTAATCAAAGTGGCAAGCATTGTCTTTTAAACTTGAGGTGTCGTAAGTATGGTGCACCGGAATCCACCTCACCCTCGATCTCTACTGCCCCAGTGAAACTGATTTTTGTCGAAAATACTACAACGTCCTTCCCACACTTTCAGTTCATAAGAGGGTAAAAGGAACTCCTCTACAGAGTGGCTTA
>CACRXP010000857.1:125506-149567 GCA_902702965.1 Spirometra erinaceieuropaei | reverse complement strand
ACCTATAGTCATTTCAATATATCAGTGAAAATGTCAAAAATTCCGAGCTTAATGAGATAGGCCTAAAGTTTTCTAACTAACGGGAGACTTACAGTTTTTAACTAAGAGAACATTTAAACAGGGGAACGATAAAGTTCGAGACTAAAATTATTTAATCGTTGGAAGAAAGCCTGAATTTCATTGGTGTTCGTTCAAGAGTATTCGATTTGCTTTGGAAATGCAGCAATGAACTATAATTAAACATATTTCCAAGAGTGAGCAGTTCAGTGCATTTGAATTCGACCGAATGGGCAAAATTTCCTAAATTTACCGTTACTCGGCTCACAAATCACAAAAGCTTCTCTAATGCGAAGGAGAGAAAATTAAGACGTAAGTCCTACTGGAATTAGGCGTTCACTATTTTAGCCTACGTAGAAGCTAAATCTGTTAATATATGCCGCCAATAGTAATGACAATTATTTAAAGTAAAAAACTGTTGTCTGTTTTCATGAAAACCAGACGACAATGTCCCATTTAGAACCAATTTGGGAGTTAACCTTTTAGGGTGCAGGCGGCAACATTTCGATCGTTGCGGATTTGTCATTGTTCTCGGCGATCTTTCTGCCCTGATAACGAAACCGAGCTTTCTTGAGTCAGTAATAAAAGAAGTTTCGGCCAGGTGGATGTATTCTACTTGGAACTTTTATAACAGATGCTTCAGTTATCCCTACAAAACGCAACTTTTGTCAGGCGTTGCGAGAACGTTTCTGTAAAAACGCTATTTGGAACTTGTTATAAAGTAAGTATGCATTCCACTAAATGGAAGTTCTTTGAAATAAATTTCTATCGTATTTTTGGTGCTCTGAATTAATATAGTTATTCAGATTTTGAACAGCAAGTTACCGAGTCAGTAATCAGCTCCGTACTTGGTGAGATCTGCCCGGTATTTCACTGGGTGAGCACGATAAAGCAGACCGTTTTTAGCCATACGAAATGCTTGGTGGAATTTTGTGTCAGGACCCTAGAAAAGTACTCGAGGTTCCTAACTAAAAAAAAACTTCCAAATAAAATAGAGCAGATCAACAAATACAGCGCTTTTTATTGTAAATGTTGCATTGTGAGCATGCTCTACTTTTTTCCTGTAAAATTCGAAAGTTTTCTAGCTCGGTGAGAATGTTCATTGTTTTCGGTTCTCCACAGGAATGTTCATCCATCGACAATTATATTTTAAATTCCCCCTTTAAATTGCAACTTTATCCAATACTGTGGATCCGTCTCACAAACAGTCAATTACTCCATCTGTAAAAATCATGACGGAAGTCTACTGTTTACCATGAAGATTTGGAATTCTGAAGCTCCCAAAATGCACTTTTATCTTAATAACCTTTGGTGAGATATCCAGGTTCAGTGTACATGGCAAGAAGGAGACCTTGTGTTCTACTGAGCGTGCTATATAGGAGGGAATGTGAGGAAGATGTTATCACAATGTGGTCTTCACTCCCTTCACAAAGAAGCGGTTATTCACCTGACACTTTGTCGGCAATCTCATGCATCGCAGTTAATTTATAAGATAGGCATTCCTGCGGCTTAGTCAACAACAGCACAAAACGAGATAGGACAGCATTCCATCCTCCAGCGTCTGATCGAGAGTTCTCGCCGAATCCGACCAAGCTTAACCAGCGAGAGGCTCTGTATGCTGTCTGAACAGTCACGATCATACACACTGTCCAACTAACTCGAAGATTACTCCTAACACGCGCTCAATCAAGCCACTCAGGAGTCTGTCCAACAGCAGGAGCAGAAACGCGCTTCACATCGCACCGCTAACCTGCCCCGACTACCTACTCCTCATCCATTCTGCACAGAATACGATCCTATTTGCACCGGTATCCATGTTCCTCTCCTAGTAGGAACCTAGCCTGCGTGTCGTGGTTGCCGATGGCTGATGTTAGTGCAACATAATCAATCTGACTATTACAACAACCAGCTATACTGCCGCTGTCGTGGCGCCGTATGTTAGGAAACAATGATCTACACGCATGGAGATCGGAGTTTGAACGGTTGGCCCATTTGTTTCTGAAGGTGATTACGAATTACCATCTATCCCTTCAAATACTAAGGTTATAAACTATATCTTTGATTTTCCACCCAGGATGCCTAAACGGCTAAGCTATTGTTGTCCTGCAGCGATGCTCATCGATATAGTCTCCGATCCAGTCGGGGTTACTCAAATTTGCGTCGTGCTGCTCGCATTTTTGAACAATATCCGTTAGTGAGCCAAAATTGTATTTTTGATGGATGCAGGCGAAGACATTTAACCACTGGTCAGACCACTAACTAAAAGGGATGTTCAATGCATTGAACGTTCACATGAGCTTTACTCAAGGGTGGTTGGAGTCATTGGCCAAGTGAACGACCGCAAGACAAGATAGCTGCGAGAGGTGTCGCTTTTGACTGCCCGCTCACCCAGCCGTCACACAAGGTCTGTTGCGAGCGTGGCATGGCGTCACCACGAGACTCGAAAGGTGCGAAACAGTCTTTCTACACCTCTGTGTTTTCACTTGGCTGAGAACGAGGACACGACAACTCAAAGCATACCAGAATACCAGGCATGAGAATTCCGCACAAAGTTATAGTGACTAATCCTCAAATGGCTGCAACACTAGCCGTTTGAGCAGAAGTCCTCGGGACACGCCCAATTTCAGCCTTTATCTCGACAAATTCATGGACTCATTTGAACGGGCAGCCAGACGGGCCTCTTCCATTGTGATTTCTAGTTTTGCTTTCTTTCTGACGTTCGCGCTGAGACGAATAAAAACGATCTGCTTCACGATTGCCTGGCGCAAACAACGCCCAAAAGTGACCATAGGTCTAGACACTTGTACCCTAGAAAAAAGGTCAGATAAAATTCGATTCTATATTGGAAATTAGGAATGTTGCCTGTCTGTTAAATATCATCTTCGCAAAATCCCCATAATGTCGAGTCAGCAATCTCGACTTTGGCCATGTGGTAAAATCAAAATTATACTGGCTGTTAACGCCACTATTTTTCACCCGATCACTGCCGTACAGGAAGCCGCTAGACGCTAAAGGCCGTTTGCTTGAATTGCATGACCTTAACATGCGAAAGCTTGCCAAAACAATCATCTCGAAGACTTTCCAAATATCACTTTTAAATTGTCATAATGTGTATATAAGAGGGGCGCAATGCACTTTGTGGCGGCAAATTGCTTACGCAAGGAAAAAAAGCATAAACCAAAAAGCAAAAAAATAGATCAGAAATTGAAATTAGTTCCACAGATTGACTTAGCAATGGAACGCCTTTAAGCCGCAGTTGTTGGAAAGGACTTGCTGGTCTGTTTGTTCATGGGCTACCCAAATGTCCCGTGTTACCGGCTGTCCATGACCTCAAAGCGAGACAACACCGCGATGCATATTTTGGCGGAAAAATAAGGGACACCAACGGAAAAGTGGGTCATTACAAGGGAGTCGGTTCATCGGCAAGCTCATTGATGTTTGCCTTACGCAGGTCGTCCGGATGAAGAATGCTCACCTCCTCTGGGTGTTTGAGCAGCTTGCGACGGCGTTTCCGAGCGGCCTCGACGCTCAGCAGGGTTCCGAATCCTCCATTCTCAGTCTCATCGACGCTGTTGACAGCTGCCATTGCGGCTAAATGGGCATTTTTGTTAGCCCTTGCCGATTTTGTGAGTATATGTTTCCGCCGGCGGAAAAAACCAAACCGGTAAAGCAGGATGATAAGCAAAGCAAGAAGAATGATACCGAGTACCAGACCGACAATAATTGGCCATATAGGAATCTGACGGAGCAGTTTTGGTTTCGACTGGGGAAAATAAAATGTCTGGGCGATTTCAAAATGGCCGACTGGTTCGGGAGCCCTAATAACGCCGGCTGGGGTGAAACCCTGATCAGCCGTCATTGAGGTGACGATCTGAAATTTTGAAAAAACTTATTTTAATCTTAAGAGAAGGCAGAGGATAAATAAACCAAAATAAGTAAAGCAACACGGGTTTGTAACAAGGAGCGTGGGCGGACTTCCATTTACAAGTATCAAGTGCGACAAACACTTGCTAATTGTCGTGTGAGCCTACCGATTGGAAGCGCAAAACAAAACTTTTAGATACCACTTCAGGGTTTTCTATCTGGCTGGGAAACCAACGGACAATCAACGCACGCCACCTGTCTTTGCAGCGTTCCTATACCTCACTGTGTCTTATGACCGGCCGCACACATTAAGCATAACTTTTCTAACTTATAACTACAGTACTTTATGTAACCTTTACGATTCGCGACCGCTTTTTTATACGTCTTGGCAACCAGTTGAATATTATGATCGTGCGGATCGAAACGTTGGCATAAAATCCTCCCCGTGAACAAATTTCAACCAGGCACCTTCAACAGCATCTCCGCACTATCCCTAAACATCCACGACAAAAAGTGGACTTGACCCCGAACGGTTTAGCGCAGTTACATACAATTAGGTTTTGTAGCAAGACATTTTATCCTGAAACATTCTCATTTTTTTACAATGGCTATTTATATGGGTTTTAAACTGCTGGTGAGACGATTTTTTCGAATACTCGGAAGTTCTCTTTAATATTCTTGTCCGGAATATTTTGCAACCATAAGCATTTGTAATACATTCACTCTAGTTTAAAAATGGTACAACGAGACGTAATTCTATTAATAAAGAAGTCCGTGAGATCGCACTTTGTGCGTGAAAACGTTAACCAAGTCCGTACTGTGGCTTTCTGCAAGGACGATCAAGATTTTTTATGTGGGAAATCCGTAGGTTTTAGCGCCACATGTGGTCCAGAGCGGGATGAACTGTACCAGCAGACCTCCATAGATAATCCGGTGAACGCACAGGGTGGCGTCACACATACTGTGACATCGCTGGGGGTTGGCGCCACGTTCCTTTTCAGCAGTAAGCACAAGTGGGTGAGAAAGCGTGGCAGTCATGAATAACTGTAAATTCGTGTGAGCTCGTACACGGACGAATTATTAGGACTCAGGAGACTACGAGGTGACAAATTTAAAAGATCCTTTGGGGGTAATCCAGGGTTGTCTCATTGGTTCCTTTTGATCTGAAGCTATAAGAACCAAATCAACGAAAGGACCTCTTCTGAAAAGCAAACGGTAACAAGAAGAAAACCCACCAAACGTTTTGGGCATGTATAGTTACTAACTGCTTGTGATAGTTTGGCACTATAGGACTATTTAATCTATAGAAGTCAAGAATATATCCAAGATACCCTTCCTCATGTGACAAGAGGATCTAATACTCCAAATATCGCTGCTGACAATGTAAACAAGCGAGCAAATAAAGTTAATGGATTGCAGAAATCTGAAATACAGGATTGCAGAACGGGGAGTGTTTAAAGATCTCGGGAGAGTCTGGAGTCAACGTTAAACTGTTTCAGGCAGCATACTTTAAAAGTATTTCAGACATTTGTTGAAGTTATGACAGTCTAGAAGAGGTTTTGTTTGAGAAGGCCCTTTTTATCAGTCTTTGATTTTGAAAGGAATGCATCAAGACGGAATTTTATCGTACAAGGAAATTTCAACTACCAATGTAACTAAAATATCAACCTATTAAAACGATTCTCAGACCGTAGATTTTAGGACTCAATTGCACGTTACTTGTCGGAAGGATTAAAACAACTCTACCTTTAAATTTTTAGTTTTAGTATTAAGATTAAAAGGGCCAACCTTAATGGTGAAAATAATGAAAGATACATACAAACATTTCATGCTCGATACACTTGTTCAAATTTTCCTTGACCGCTTGTGTTCAGGTTGTCGCAGATCTCAGACAAGGAAACTCACAGCAGGTGGACAAAGGTGTGAAACATCACCAAAATTTGTGTTGCCAGACAAGACTGCTTAGAATGCTGTTATTCTTTTCACTACCTCTAAGCGCCGTATAAAACCCATCTTCATCTAACAGAATACGTATGAAGGCAAAATTTCGAGGTCCAGAATACATTTCTAATTTATTTTGGCGTGGGTATATACATTTTTTCCGCGGAAACCGTCGACTCCATATATTTCGAAGATATTGTCTGCTATTATCTACCTCGAACCACGTCTGCATATTTGTCCACTATCCACGTATAGGACGTATGCACGCATAGGTAAAGACTTTTAAGGCCAACCGTATTTTGAGTGCTGATAGTTATAAAATGCAGAAACCACTTTTTCTGGTAATCGACTGAAAAGACCGAAAGACCAAAATCTGTTGTCATGTCGCGGGCGCCTTCAGACTGGTTGGAATCCATGGCCTTCAGAAAGCACACAGTGCACACGGAAAGTGGCATGCCTATGAATGCATTTAAAAGTTGTGTGACAGTTGTTGATTAATGGTCAACATCTTGACAGGCGGCCTTAGGAATATGTTTTTCTTTCAATGTTTCCATTCAGATTGCTATCTAAAACCATCTTTGCGCAAGTAAATAGCACCCCGAACTGTGTAAAAACGAAAACAGTTCACCAACGTTCCTGTCCATCCTATTGAGAGACTTCGCCAACCATCATACTGCATATAGCGATCATTTTTGGAAGATATCCAGCCCGATGTTTACCCTAAGTACTTTCTAAGGCGCTGCTCTAATTTTGCGCTTTTTACTAATCATTTGCTTGCATAAATTTGCGTGATAAACTTCTGCAAATAGGTTTGCTCCTGTAAAACATTTGCGTCGTTTTGTGAGAAAATTGCCCCTTCTAGCTAAAGCAATACTACTTTCAACAATTTACTGTGTTTCCATCTAAGTGAGGGTTATCTCTTTTTAACCGATGCTTTTGTACATACCATTAAAACCAATTTCAGAGTTATAATAACTAGATCTTCAATGAGATAGGCCGTGTATCGTAGATGACACTTTCAGATAGGTGAACGTTGAAATGTCCTCTTATAATTTTAAGTGTTCCGCACTAACATTAATAATGCAAGCCCTTCAATTTTTGGACTAATCTTACGCAATAAATTTGGTTGGGAAATTTCGGATGAGTGCTCAAAGCATTTTGTAGTCCCACTTACATGTCATATTTATCGATACGTTGGTGTTTTGCCTTTATCTGGTCGAGATGATTGGGCATGCACTTACAGTCCCCATTTGCAACTGCGTACTTTTTTTTATTAAGGTGAACATAACCTGATGACAAATCAGAATACAAATAATCTTGTGATTTGAGTACATCAGTGAGCCACGTACCAGCTTTTATTTGAAAAGTCATTGCCTTGTACACCAAACCTTTAAGGCTCGTGACATGTAATATAAAGGTCCAGGTAAACAGCAGGCATTCCTTCTCCGACGATAGAATTAACCAAGGAGGTTGGCAAACTATAGATGTGAACAAACTGCCGCAAGTCTCACATGCAAAATAACCATTTGGACAAAAGTGTGCGTGAATATCAACCGCCTGATTGTCGGATGGGGATTAACTTTGAATTATAGTTTCCTGTGACTCATCAGGGCCGAAAGCAGAAAAAACGCTTGGCAATTTTACGGATGAGCTCTTTTGGCTACATCCGGGGTTTTGGCTTACTCTACCTAATAAAATCCCCCATCTTCTGATAACTGTCAAAATAGTTTTCCTTGAAAACATTCGAATGACGGCAGTCTTGTACTTGTTGACTGATATTACTCAGTCAATGAATTAAAGTCAGATCGTTGGTATCAATAAAAGTACTATGGCAAGCATTAATGAAAAAAGTCGGATCTGGCGTAAATAAATACCATACCTAACTGAAAGAGTATAGCAGTTTCTGTTTAAAGTAACGTTTATCTAAACAAAATTTAGAAAGGAACCTTTCCAAAGAATTCAAGCAGGTAGGAAAAGTCTGGCCACTACCCGCCCAGGGCGTGCATTATGGACGAGTGTCTCAATGATATTATACAAAACTGGTTTTCCGCCGGAAAAAAACCGGTAGTCATTGACCAACACCAAGAGTGCAGGGCCCAAAGGGTCGAGATGCGTCACAATAACAGGCCAAATAAATTCTGCGACTTCAACGCGCAACGGGATATAAACAACAAGAATTTTCAGAAAACATATTCTCTCGCAACGGCTGCCTTGGGGCTTGGTTCGAACGAACTGAAGGAGTCTGTGCGAAAGAAAGGCGCGTCATTGATAGCACCTGTCAATTCAGGAACGTTTCAGGTTACACCGTAAAATGTGCTTAAATGTCATATTTGGGTATACAATGAGAAATAAGGAAATTCATTAATACGTAAGCAGACGCTTGTCGATACCTGGTCGGCGGTCCTGAAGTAGAATTTGGATAAGTAAGAAGATTATAGAACAGAGAGTAAGTGGTAGAAATGCTGTTGATTCTAAATCATGAAAAGGCTGATGGCTAAGTTATTCATCAGCTCACATGGGTTTGGTTAGGACAGATCGCTAAACAGGGTCGTCGGTGGTTTTATCTACCTCCTGAAATGTAAGTATTAGATTCCTTCAAACATTAGTCATCACGAAATATGCTCCCTACAACTTATTAGCAGGGTCAAAGCAACTTCCAGTGCACATTTGTGAAAGGTTTTAGTATGGTAGTCACTAACCGTTACATTACTCAAAGGTCAATTAGCAACGCCTCTAAAGTGAGGTTATCCACGACTTGATGTCGAAAAATTATTTTGGGAAAATGGCATTGCGCTACGCAAAACTACATGAACTTTTCATTACAAGTGAATGCGAAAAAAACATACTCAGCTGTCATGCAGACATAGTGTTTATCTAATCTTTGGATATACCAGTAGTCATTTTAAAGCGTCAATAAAGCGTCTCCGTTTCGATCGTCGAAGATGCTCACCGCGAACGGAAAATTCAGTTTTCTTCGCAAAACTGGGCTCAGCACGTATAGGTAGCTACTATATTTGTTTTGGAAGGGTTTGTTTTGATTATTAATCCATAGCTACAGGAAGTCCCCCTTTGTGTGTTACCTAACATTTCGATAAAACCTCATGTTTCAGTATGAATTTCTTAGTGATAAACTATTTAGCATGATGATCTCGTCTACCCTCGCCGTAATCCCTTTGTCTTGCCCTGATTCTTAGTCACCCCCCAATGCACTTGCATTACCTTTCGTTGTCGATACAATACGCCGTGACTTACGTATTTCTTCGGGAAGAGTAAACCTTTTTGTGTCATGTCGGTACTCACCACACTATGCGTGCTGCAAGGATCGTCGGCTGCGTTTTGGTTTACTTTACATCCATTAGAACACAAGCGCTCTGTTTCCTCGCTATCTCTGAACGGTTTCCGTTGTCAAACGCGTACACCTGATTTATTTTATTTTTTTAGGAATATTTGTGCGTAGGTCCCCCCCTGAACAATAATAAGACAGCTAAATTTAGTTGAGGTGGGGTTGTAACACCTGCTGTTGCCCGTTTGTTAGCCTTAGCTCACTTCCTGGAGGCTTTGTAACTAAAAGAAAAATAACCTCTTTTGTAGCACTTAAATGTTCTTAAACTAACTAAGAAGAATAGATCTGCGGATCCAAAAGGCATCTCTCACGACTTTCTGTGTGTAAATTGCCGACCTACATTAAACTTCGAGGTTACATAACGTCAACTGCATTTCCTGAAGTTCCTTGGAGGGGATACTATTTCAAAACCCTAAACGAGCTTTCTGAAGGCAATTAACTGGAATAATTTTGGCACGCCTGGCCTACACAAGTAACTTTCCTCTTTAGCTCATCGCACCCTGTTATCTTACCTGGCAGTAAAGGGCATATTCATGAGTAAATTACATTAACGCGATACTCATTGACTGTCTTTACGAAACGCATTACTATATTTATGTTAGGGATATAAAGGACGCACAGCGATAGAAGTAGCGTAATCTGCTTCTTGCAAAACATTCCGTACTTGTAGGCGCCGTTTTTGCTGTTTTGGCGGTTAATCGGTGATAGTTGTTAATCATCTTAATTTCACACAAGCTATTCCTTTATACACTAGGGCATATTTAGCAGTTTGCAACGGGCCTTAGAGTTGTCGAAATCAGGAATATACGAGAAAAAGGTTTGTGATTTCTGGTATCTAACTGACCTGTAAAACGCCCCCACGGAACAGTAAAAGAATAATGTGAATGTGTATCTCCCCTGAGAGGTCCGTTGTAATAGAATTTGCAAGGACAATTAAACGAACTTAAACTCAGACAATGAACTGTTTCCAGTGTGTAAAAATTGACCATCGACCCAGTTCTCATCCTTGTATTAGAAAATCGCCATATGAAGTGCTACTTAAATGTGTGATGAAACAGTCTTAATAACCGTAAGCGCTGAAAACGCTGCATTACATTCCACTACCTTCAATTAATCCTATCCCTGCAAATATCGTTACTTGCAGCCTTATATTTCGCAAGGATTTTGACATAAATTCAAAGGTGCTAATGTCACGAAATTAATCGTTACTGGTAAGGAAGACGTAATGAATATGTAGAGTTGAATTTTCTTATGAAGATGGATATTTTATTTACAAATCAGCCTTGGAAAGGACGAAAACTAAAATATTAAATACAGCATTCTCATCTGAGAATACCTTATGGGCTGGGGTATCCCAGCGAGCTTATCTGTTTTTAATCCTCAGGCTGTTTCTGTTCTTATATCTAAGGGTGAAGATTGTGCAAATGTCTTGACGGATCTTTTAAAATTACCTCGACATCGGATGTTGAAAGCTCGAAGAAAGTGCGGGCATAGATCCAGCCGGTGATTATGACCTGGACAGGCTGCTGTTTCACCAGCTCTGGCACTCGGCAGATGATATTGAGGCAGACGGGTGTTCCGAATTGTCGCCCTCGTCGGTTGCACTGAACAACCTGAATCCACATGGGCAATAAGAGGATTTATTATATCAACAGCTGAGAAAAAATGTTACAGGTGTTCTGCTTGACATGGGACCTTTCCAAATGAACAGGAGCCTTGTGCATACATGTAGAAAGCAAGACAAAATAGTCTCGCGATGACGGACAATACCAGCAAGATTCGGGCAACAATTTCTCAGTTCAACAATTTCGAGATGGAAGGATGAAAATGTAAAACACCAGCAGGCAGAACCACGTGACTGCCGAGGTAAGAATGCTAGTTGACTGAAGCCATACTCAAAGGCAGCATGGGATAAGGACAATGCATGCAGGAGGTTTGTCATATACATAATATGAAGTTGCTATGCCACCGCAGATCTATGAAAATTAGCGACTTACGCTTTCGCCGCGGATGGCTGCGCGGTCCCCAGTCTCTGTTTCCCCCTTCATATTCATTGCAGACTTTGCCTGGACAGAGTAGTTAGTCACGTGGCAGTCCACTGGCGAACACCGCTTCCAGCGTCATTGTCGTTGGCCCAACGGCCGAGGAATTATCCCGATTGTAATTAACACCAGTGACGAAATTACGGCAACTGATGTATCGACCCTGTAAAGTCGAGTCACTTTCGTATCAAGTGTAACAGTCTGCGATAAAATGCGGGAGCCGTTAGTTTTGATAGGAATACGGTGGCATGACAACTGCTCCCTATCAATACTACAAACCTCTTGCATGCATTGCTTCTATCTGATGCTGCCTTTGGTTGTGGGTTCGAGAGAGAATCCGAGAACTCGGGCAAATAAAATTCGCACTCCAACGATCGCGTCTTCTCATTTGTTTCATGGGGCTTGCACTTTTACGTGCATCGACGAACAGAATTGCACTTATGCCCCAAAGTCGAGTATTCTTAGAAAAATAGGCCCAATGTTAAAACTTCACGTTATTCATCCCTTACGCTTCTTGCCGTCAGTGACAAGAGAAAACTTCCTTGGCCGTCTTGCTTTACTCTGCTTCTCCAGCCTGCAATTTCGGTTGTAGTTGTTATGTAAGGCATAACGAGACAAAGAACGAGTCTATGTCGTTCGTTTTTGACAAAAGTGGTCACCTCCCAGTCTTTTGTGCACCCTATATATTCAAGCGAAGGAAGTTTCGCTTAGACGAGCATTTTTCCCCAAAAGCATAATTTTTGGTTTGTCATCTCTTAGCTTTTAAGACTGCAACCTGGAAGTTATCCAGGTTACCATTGTTTACTAATGCGTTAGTAGCTACAATAAGTTTGGTGTGACTATCGTTAGAATGGCTGCCAGTCAAAAGATAGGATGGTAAAGTGAGAGATGAAACTACAGGGGTATTTTTGTAGAGAAGAAGTAAATTTGCTTCTCAGAAAAGTGCAATTCTTCACAGATTGCCAGGCGTCATGTTACTTTTTTATTTCCTCAAAAATTAACTGCAAACTTGGAGTAGGTCAGTATATACCAAGGTCTACAGACGCAGACCGAGATGTGATGTATGAATACTTGGGCCGCAGTCCATCAGCCGCAGCGAGATAACCGCGTAATATTCATTAACCGCCAACAGGTAGCTAGTAGCATATTTTAGGGTTACGAGATACCAGCAGCACAGGTATTCTCTAAAAGCTCAGACACGCGTGTTTCGCCGATATTTTCTTATTGCATAGCACAGCTGAGGAAATTAAGAAGTAACAGTTTGTAGACTAGGGTATGCACCGGACAGCAGACGGGAAATGTTCGGGGACCCACTGAAGAGCCGAATCCCTCGCAGATGTGTCATGCAGCGGAAGAATGTCGGCGACACACGCATGTCTGGGTTTTTAGCGAGTACCTGCGCTGCTAATATGGTATTTTGTGACACTAAAATATGATAGACTTCTGTTGAACATATGCGGTATTTTATAGATGGACATTCCTCCTTTCGTCAGTTTCATAAACTCCATTAAAAAAAAAATAAAACCAAAGGTAAGTCTATACGCACAGGATAAAAGCGTTGAACTTAGAGAACATAATTCAAGCGACTTGGTTAGGATGCAGTCCAATATTTTGAAAATCAATTTAGGGTAAAGTAAAGCCGCATGGGAATTGCGTAAGATGATTATTTAAGTGACTGTACTACGGCAGGTGCGCTTACTCATGAAAGGTTAACGGAAATTCTGAAATGCGTTTTTGCTTCGAGAAGATAACTTAAACAGGATTTTAAAATCAATCCTCGTGCAGAATAATTCTATAATTATTCACTTTTTTCGAGATGCCGGCTTTCGAACGAACTTCTTTCCGGCCGCATCCACAAACTATACTCTGTAAAAAATGACTACTTTAGTATAAATTTTTCTCACGGATTTTCGATTCAATTGAGTTTCATGGAAAACATGCATAAAAGTATTCATTGTTTTACTCATTCGGTAGAAAATTATGTCTTTTACCAATTCTACAGGGAAGGGTATAATTCGTTTTTCAAAAATTCTTCCTATTCCTGAATAATTTTGAACTCGACCTGCCGTTACACTTGTGTTCAGAGTTTCAAAACTACAAACCGTATATTTTCCGCGCACGGAAAACCATACATTTGTCCACAGTAATAAGAGGAGACTGTATGGGGTTCATGTAAGTTAGAAGCAGATTTGAGCCATTTTGTAAACTTTCCAACCAACATCAGTAAATGCGGAGATACGATTTTTTATGAACTGGCACTTCATGGCATAAAAAGACCTGATAATCAGAAACTTTTTTTAAACCAAATTATACCCTTCCTTGCAGGACAAAATCTGAAAAAGACGGCATTTCCCATAGAATATGTAAAAGAATGAATATTTTTATGCATGTTTTTCATGAAATTCAATTGAATTTCTAAGGCCATCGAAAATCAATGAGAACAATTCGTCCTACGTAAGCAGTCAGATTTTACTGAGTGCAGTGTTTGCATGCGACCGGGAAGAAGCTCGTTTTAAAGCCGGAATCTCGAGATAACTGAATTATTGTAAAATTATGCTGCACGATGATTGATTTTAAAAGCCCGCTTAAGCAATCTTCTCGAAACGAAAACTCATTTCAGAAATTCGGTTCACATTTCATGAGTTAGCACACCCACTGCAGATGTGTGCGACTTCATTCTGCCTTAGGACTCCTTAGGACACCTAGTGACTAAACTGTTTATTATTTCGTTATGCTGGGCGGACACATTCCTACATGCCGGGCTCTTATTACCAAATTTTCCTAGTGTTAGCCGACAGGATGCAAGCCCATGATTAAACAGGTGCTGTATTTGAGTAAGATGCTCTGTGACCAACTGAACCAAATTCGAATTTCCGGTTTCCTAGACCTGGGCTATGCATATGACAACCCGATGAAATCGAATATACTGAAAGTAGCTATTTGAGATTGCCAATTTAAGCTGTAGATACCTATACGCAAATGGTTTGCTTGATGTACTTCGCATTATGCCTTTTGGGGTTGCTGGAGTTCATAAACATAGGGTAGTTAATGCTGCGAAGTATCTGACAAATTGCCGTTGATCTTCTCTCTCCATAGTCCAAACTAAGTCTACAGATAAAATATAAGAAAGGCATTGAGTCAAATTACGGTTTTTGGAATACTGCGATTCCTTAGGAGGCTAACAACTTCTCTTTGCTAGGCGAGTTAAACGTTTCAGCGGCTATTGACCTACTAAAACCCGTTCTACAAAACAGAACAGAACTCCCTGTCTGATATTTGCAACCGTCAATTTATGTCGACTACATTTGGGCTACATGAGTGGACATTACAGCTAGCAGAACGTTACAAGATGGGAAAATATGACAACATTGATAGCTCAAGCGCCAGAATACGCATTGTACGATTCTGAGAATACGTCTTCTATCGTGCAAATTCACCCAACATATGATCTATAATTGGAGTAAAGTTCGATGGAAGGCGACCTAATAGTATACCATCTTATGAAATGTTTCGAGTTTCGTGCTTTCAACGTCCACCTTTTTAGATAGAAATTGTGAAATACACCTAGTCTGGCATCGTTGTTTCCTATAAAATACATTTGTTTATTGCTCAGACATTCGATCGTAAAATATGAACAGGTATGCTTGAGCAGTTTGGTGGACACGAGAAAAACATGCTTGAAAGACAACGAATTCACTTTAATTTTCGCAAATAAAACGAAAATGTCAATTTGAAGAGCAAAACAAATTAGTCCTTCCTGCCACGAAACGCGATTTTCTGGAATTTGTCATTATGCGAAAATCAAAATATAATAACCACGAATAACGAAATAGGATATTTTTATGTAAGTGTTAGTAGCATATGTTTTGCATGCCTAAAACTCAATTCTAGGTATAAGAACTAGATTTCACGAATTGATAGTCGCTGAAGAGTACAGTGAGTGACCTATCTCATGAAATGTTGACTGAAATTCTGAAACGTGTTTTCGATTAGGAAGGATTACTTAGGCGCGGTTGTAACACTAATTATCTTGCGGCATAATCGTATAGTATTTCGGACTCGGCAGGATGTCGGCTTTTAAATACACTGCTTTTTTACCTCCTGTAAAAAGCGTACTCGGTGAAAAATGACTACTTAAGTAGCATGCATTTTTCTCACTGATTTTCGATGGTCTTGCAAATTCAAATATATCTTATAGAAAAATAAACAAAAATATGCTTTCTTTCAGTCAATTAATAGAGAATCACGTCTTTTTTCTATTTTTTATTCAAGGAGGGATTATGATTAGGTTTTAAAAAAGTTTCTAATTATAAGATTTTTTAAGACCGCGCAATGTCCATTCACATAGCATCGTACCTGACCGTTTATGACAGCTCCTCGTGAAATGTACAACATAGCCCGGATCCATTGCAAAATTTTATAAACTCTATATGGTATCTTCCTAAACGCATAGAGAAATATGTGATTTGCCTTACGTGGAAAGCATGCACCTTGTAAACTGAAATCGCTAAACGCTAATGCAATGGCAGATCTGGCTCAGAATTATTCGGGAATCGGAAAACTTTTTAAAAACCTAATTATAATCCTTCCTTGAATAAAAAATAGAAAAAAGACGTGATTCTCTACTAATTGACTGAAAGAAAGCGTCTTTTTGTTTATGATTTCTATAAGACATATTTGAATTTACAAGACCATCGAAAATCAGTGAGAAAAATGCATGCTACTTAAGTAGTCATTTTTCACCGAGTACGCTTTTTACAGGAGGTTAAAAAGCAGTGCGTTTAAAAGCCGACATCCTGCCGCGTCCAAAATACTATATGATTATGCTGCAAGATAATTAGTATTACAATCGCGCCTAAGTAATTCTTCCTAATCGAAAACACGTTTCAGAATTTCAGTCAACATTTCATGAGATAGATCACTTACTGTACATGCAAAACAAATAGGAAGACCAAATGTGGACCAGTCCCGTATGTGAACAAAAATTAACACCTATCTGAATGGAAGAATATAAATACAAAGGGAATCATTTCGGGATTAGTCCAAGTTGTGTGGGAAATTTATCATCGTTCGTTAATTCTGGTTGGATTCAATGGCAAGACGCACATTTCTGTGGCGAGTTCTGTTAAACTGCGAAAGATGGTTGAATACAGGGTGGCGGATTTTTTTTATTCCATGGCTTTAAAAGTTTCCTCGAGTTCTTCATGAAAACACAGACGTCGGCTTGATATCGTTAATTCTGGATAGCCACCTAATTTAATGGGTTTCCTCGCTTAACCGTTACTTTATGTATACAAATTACAGTCCCCAGCTTGCTCTTCGCTCTTTCTTTATATTGGAAAGAGTAGTTAACACAAAACCTTAGGGATAAAATTGCTCATTCTCGTTCACGTCAGCCTTTTTGCCGAAGATTTGCCTCTGTTTAATGATTGCTGACCGAATTGGGGCGCGAAACTCAGATCTTCGCGGGCATACTACGTGGTCTCGGAAACATCTATAATGTAAGATGCATATGCCCGTCCTCGCCGCCCCTTATTTACAGCCAGAGGGATCGCAGGCATCTAACGTTAAATGCTCGCCGTTTCTCTGGAGTTGGTCTTACGAACAGCGGACCTCGTTAGTCATCCTCCTGCTTTTTTCGCTGCCCGTATATCTGCCCTTGCAGAGATTCCATGCATTCTCATCCGTTCGCTAATATAGGCAGATGCTGTAGAGGCGGAGGATCTTGGCTCTAATAGGTACATTCCTATATATTATTATTTCCAACCCGCTCCTTTTTTGACTTTTAGGCGTTGATTGACACGTACTGTGCTGTTATCCAGGTTCTGCTT
The DNA here is from genome assembly GCA_902702965.1 of Spirometra erinaceieuropaei. Taxonomy (NCBI): domain Eukaryota; kingdom Metazoa; phylum Platyhelminthes; class Cestoda; order Diphyllobothriidea; family Diphyllobothriidae; genus Spirometra; species Spirometra erinaceieuropaei. The sequence continues at coordinate 132,489 of CACRXP010000857.1, read as the reverse complement.
AAGGCTTCTTCTCCTCTAAGATAAGTATCCTTATTTCGATGCTGTGAATCGCCAACTTTTACGAAGAAGGGGAAAGCAGTAGCCAAGATGTGATGGTACAAATGTGTAAAGCATTGCGAAGACTGACTAGCGATTAATAAGACCATTTAGCAGGTAGACGTTTGCTTACGATAAATCCTCATCAGGTTAGGGAAATAGGAGGAATCGGGTAATGTTTACCTCCTCAAACAGGTGGAATGTGGAAAATATGGGAAGATAATCAGAGGCAGCCATTGTTAATCTAGGCTGGTGACGATGATCAGGGTGAACGGGAAGAGGGTTGGGAGAAGCCGCGACAGGGGATGGGATGAAGGCGAGGAAAATGACAAGTAATTATCGGCGTTATATACAGTTGGACACTGTAAGTCCGGGACCTGCAAGAAACTCTTCTGTGCGCACAAAACTGGATTGCGTACTCCGATTGCAACCGTTTCTGCCCTTAGGTATCCGCGGAGGTGATCAACTGCTATGATGACCGATACGTTTATATAGAGTGGTGAGACATCGTGCGAAAACTCCGACCTTCGGCTTAAGTTCGGGCCCTTGAGGTTGCCACTGAATTCGAAGGTGTCCCGATAACTACGTGGTTCTAGCTAGCATTGGAAGTGCTGGAGCTTATGGATTAAGCGCTTCGCTATCCCACGATACGGACAGTTTCGCTCATCCGAAATCAGACAAACTGGCAGGCTGTCCTTCTAGATCACGGGTTGGTTTTACAGTTGAGGGATGTGTATGCCAACCGTTTAGAGATGCTTGTGGTCAGGATCGCCTATGTAACTACCTGCGTGAAGTGTTCTTAGACCGTCGGTCACTTTTGCCTCGAATTCCTCTGTGCAGTCTTCCCTGTTGTCCATTGTCTTGAATTAAATCTGGTTTAACTATACGCCGCCTTATCCGTCAACCAATCACCCAGCTAGAACTTAACTGCGGCTCCCTCCGAAGAATTTGATTATCATCAGTGCTAAGCTTCATAGTGGGTTTTTGGAAGGTCACATTCTTTGCGGGCGTCGTGTTTTAGGGTTTCAGGGACCGTAAATCTATTCGGAAAACAACGGTCTTCTTATTCGATTGACACAGAACTACCTTACCTGCGCCACGGTTGTTTACACCTAATCAGTTTCTGACGGATTTTAGGAATTCCTGTCATTCTTACGCGTTTGCGTTTTCTCCTTTCAGTCTGCACTTCTGGCAGTTAGGGCTGAACAACCCTTAACGTCGCCTTTAAGGTCACAGACGGGCCCATTATTGGCCACTATAACGAAGGTCAGTGCATGAATAGGGCATAAATTTGATCGATCAACATCTACCCTGTACCCGTTTAGTAGGAAGCTTTCCTTATATTTGGTAACGAACTTGAGAAGGTCACCGAAAACCTGGAGGGGTAAACTAAATTTTCCTGCCCTAACTAAATACATCCATTTTAAATTATAATTCGGTCCACTGTACACCAGATCCTGTCGCCAAATCATTTACGAGAGAAACGTCAACAAGCTAACTTATTATCATGAGGAAACTCAGGAAAAACGGTCGGATGTGGCTTAGTAACTCCACCTGAAGTAAACAAACCCTATTAACCTCTAATAGCGGACCAATGGTAATAGGGGCTTTTACAGGTGGAGCCTGGGAACGCACAGGTGACGAGAGTAGGTAGTTGTATGTAAAAGAAAAGCTATTGGGAGTGCGTGGTTGTACTTTCAATGGTTGAGAAATAGTTGCGCTAATCCCTATCCGTAACCCTAGCCCCTAACTATAACCCCTAATCCTAAACCCCAACTCCTAAATCTAACCTTTAACCCTAATCATAACCCATAACCCTAACCCTTAACCCCAACTCCAACAGTATTGTGTCCATCAGGCGGGGCTTCCAAAGCACATCTTACCAGAAAAACTGCCACTGCACTTCTATACCTGATTTCCTGTAAAATATATTTCTAAAGCATGTTCCCCCCCGTATCACTTTGAAGTCCACCTGCTGTTCTGTTTAGCCGTTTTATCGTCCTTTTCTGGTACATATTCTGCCGCATATTTTTGCTTACTAAAAACACTTGGTAAAGAGACACGCCTTCCAGAATTGGGCATATTCTGCGCAAACCATGAAAAGATTTGAAATGTTACATTTACTCACTGCGCATATGCATCCTACTGAAAAAATGTCAATGACGGTCATATTTTGGCTATCATGTAGTGGCTGAAACCATAAATCTTCGTTCTGCAGGGAACAAATTCCATCTGTTTTTGTAGACTGCATATCACTGTTTTCTTTGCGAAAGAGGATACAGCTTTACTTTACAGTGAAAAAAGGAATGCTGAGCCATCCATAAGTCGAGCGGATAATGACAGCGTAATTGCTTAAATTCCGAGATTAGATATCAGAACGATAACGAAGCGTCTTTAGCATGAAAGCAGGATATCACTTCAGTCCTCTCCCAGAGCTGTTGGTTTTGTTTGAGGACCTAATACACTACTGAGGCCATAGCGAATCAAGTAGGCCAATCATGTAAGGGTAGCAGTAGTAGGCATTTTGCGCAGGAAAATCCTTGTGATTAGTTTATTAGAGCATAAATATTTGCAGTGTTTTAATATACACCTTTTAACCTGTATGTGAAGAAAGATAATTCAGAAATCGGAGATCCTAACTTGCAACTAACTCCATCCTTTTAAATGTCTTGTGAAATCGTTTCACGCGATCTTTCGCGCAGGTAAAAATTTCACTCCACAGAAGTTCCCCAATTAACTAATAAACGATTCTTCAGCATACAAAGACTGAATACCTGTGGGTCAGATGTGGTTAGGCAGCCCCACCTGAAGTAAGCAAAGCCCATGCACCTGTAGTACGGGACTGATGGTAATACGATTTTACAGGTGGGGTCGGGGTACGCACAGGCGACGAGGTCAAGCAGTTGTATGCAAAATAAAAGCTATTGGGAATGCCCGGTTGAATTTTGAGTGGTTGAGAAATAGTTGCCCTAACCCTTAACCCTAACCTCTAACACTAGCCTCTAACTCTAACCCTTAACCCTAACCCATAGGCATACCCCCTAATATTAACCCCCCAACCCCAATCCCAGCAGTATTTTGTCCGTCAGGTGGGGCTACATAACCACATCTTACCTTATGTGCCGTCCAAAAATGGAGTTGCACTTCGTGTCCAAGGTGATAGAGAATCAATAACCAGATGATTTGCATATTCTGGTCTTTCACATAGCGAAAGTGTGGTCGCGAGATAAGACGAGAAGTTTCTAAGAAAATTGTCAATTTCACAGAGGACACTTTTGTGCCTGTTTTCTTTAGCAACTTAAGCCGCATGCTCTTGAGAAATCAGACCTAGAATTGGTTAATGGACGGAAATTATAGAAGTAATTTGTAGCCTGGCGATTGTATCCACATTACTCAGTAGTCGGACAAATAAAGTTGAACCTGCTTCACCAGAGGGCTCGTAGCAGACCCCAAAGGAACAAGGTTTGACATTTGATCCAACAGTTGATTAAAGCAAACGAAATAACCTAATCAAAAGTTCATCTTATAATTAGCATTGCTGTAGTTGACAAATGCTTTGCTTGGCTTTCGATTCACGTGAAGAGGGTAAGAAGAGAAACATAGACAGTCGGAGATCGACTCCAAGAGAAACAGCAGTGTATTGTTTAGGATGTGTCAGAACATTTGCATCCAAGCTCAGGTTTAACTAAAAGTATTTTCGATTCAGTAACTGCAAAACAGTCAACGGAAGAGTCTTCCAAAATGCGTCTCTTGACCTTCAGGATGGGTTTTTTTTATGAACATCCAAATTACATTCATCCCGACTATGGGGAGCAGTAATAAACTGTGTTCAGAAACTCCCTGAAACAAAACGAACGGGGACATAGACCTGCTTTTTCGTCCAGTTTTGGATATTGTACGACCGGTTCCTCGAGGTGTCTATTAGTCGGTCGAGCACCCAATAACCCGTCTCGATCTGAACTGTCAACTGATATGTAGAGCTAACTAAGCAATGGACATCTGCTAGGAAGTGTGATTTGGCCACAAAAATGGCACCTATCTGGAGTTAACTGCAATTTTCAGAAGTTAAACATTCTCTTTAGTTTTTTTATGTCAAACACACTGTAAGGCCACATCACTTAGACTGAGCAGTGTTTTGAATTCATAACTATGTCCGAGTTTTATTTAAAGATTTCCCACTAGATAGGTATAATTTGCAGAAAGAATACTGTTCTTAAGTGCTAACGAGTAGCGCTCACAGAACTGGCTCTTCCGGCAGAAATTTAGGCAGCGGCACGCGCAATCTTTTTGTAGAAATTCGTCATATTTTGTGTAAAACATTTGCTGATCTATATGAATAAGAAATTCAGGCAAAATCACCTACCTCTTTAGGCACGCGACGAAATTTAACTTGTTCTGGAGTAGTAGGTTTGCTGGGACCTCGTTTTGAGGAAACTGAACCGAGACTTTCGTTGCTCATATGAAGGTTGTCTTCAAAAACTTCTCGGCGCAGTCGCAAGCGAGCTTTTTCTGAAAATTGGCATGAACAGGATCTTCTTTGAAGTTTACTTTCATTCAGTCAGGCAGGCAGTATGTTTCACACCTTTGTAAGATACGGACATACACTCCCCTTGAAAAAACCTAATTACTTTGGTGGCACAAATAATTACAAAGGATGCTGAAGTTTTCCCATACGTTAATCAAAATCCTTGATGGACATCAACTTTGAACGTTTTACTTTCGCATCAGTTTTGTCTTCGAGGTCTGTGTAGTCAAAATTACTGCGTTTCGCAACACTATGATTAGATAAAAGTGATGGTTTATAGCTTATTGATTTTGTTGTAGCGAAACCGAGAAACTGTTCGGACATTTTTACTTGAGAGTTGTAAGCTAAATGACAAGACCCTGTGCACCTTATATTATAGTCAAGCTTTTGAAAGTTACTAACAGACTAACTCTCAGCGAGTTCTCCGGGTTAAAAGTAGCAGCCTCCCTTTCTATAAAACTAAAAGAGCATGTTCTAAGAACCCCTGTTGTCAGTTATGAAAAACCTAATGTTATTGCTTCCGTGCAGTTTTAATGTAAATTGGCGTAAGGATCAGTACAGGAAGCTGCGAGATAAATATGCATAATTGAGCTAATTTACAAAACGGTAGTGAAACGAATGAATGGCTGGACGTTTTTCAAACCCTGTCTATAATTTCTTAGTTAAAATCAATACCTATGAAACCGAATTATGTCACTCCTTCCTTCCAGTTAGGTTAAGTGGTTTTGTTGCATACCAAACCGTCCTCAGACGTCGGCAAACGCCCATCATTTGTTACATGCTGATCCAAACTAATTTAACTTGGTCTTCTTAAGACATTATGCATTTTTTATTGAAAATTAGCCTAAATGATCGAAAAACTAGCATCCATCCGCAATCAAAATTCATATAGCATGAGACAAAGACCGGATAAAACCATAGAAAAATCGAAAATTATAGAAGTGTTACAGAGAGACAAAGTTAGTCTAAAATAATGTTTACTGGATGTTGAGAAGTGTCAACGCTAAGCTAACATTCAATGGAGATAAAACAGCCCAGTAAAACGTTTAGGAGCACCCACTCAGTGTACATGTCTGGTGGAAAACGGTTGGTTGACGCCTCCAAGACAAAGGTAAGAAATTAACATGAACTAGAAATATTTTTCATCTTCGCCCCTTTGTTCTTACGTCCAGTTCACGTTCGTTCTAGATCAAGGAACATGAGGCGCAGATGAGGAATAAGACATTTGCATTGAAATTCGGTGAGTAAAAATTTGGAGGTTGGGCGCGGTCATTTGAACATCCCAGTATTGCAGGTGACCTTGGCCTCAATTCCAGGGGGGTTACAGCTAGGATTAGGTCTGGGGAGGGGTATTGGCTATTGTTAGGGCAGGCCTATGGTAAGTGTTGCGGTTAGCCTTAGGGTTAACCTTAGAAAACGGGCATAGGAACCCCTTGGATTTTAGCGTGAGACCACCTTTTAGTTCTGGTGGGGGTCCATAGTCCCCTGTTGTGTCAACTGAACGTCAAAGATAACACGGTCATTTTTTAAACAATGGGAGCTTACTGGTACTTTTACAACTGTGACGCTGCCCACTAAATTCCCGTGCGTCCAAATGCAGATATGAGTATGTCGGAAACTATTTGAGCCGAACCTGTTGAAGTCTAACTCAAATAAAATAAAAGATAATTTACAATAGAAAAAAGTTGAAGAGGCCGTTTCGAACCCTCGTAGAAATGGTAAGGGTAAGTTTTACAAAAATCGGTGAACGAGCCAGGATTACCTAATTCCAATTCAGCCCCCGACGCAGAAAACCTACCCGAGTCTTATCGGTGGGAATTTATACCCCCATTACTACAATACAGGAGCGATAGACGAGATACGCAAACCTCATGCGAGCCCACTTCTTTGCATCACACCATTAATTTACGTCTTTCGGGCCTGCCGGGGTTTGGTTTGTCCTTGAGCGTTTGGCCACATACACATTGCTCGGGATATTAACCGCCCGCCGATGAGAGGCATCCATGGTGTCGACTTTATAACGTAGGCCGTAAAAGTTGTAGATCATATGCGAAAATTACTTATTCAGCATTACAGCACAATGCGCAGTAGAATTCGGCACGACCTAATGCCACTTTAAGTACTGACGGCCAAAATACCTCATCTTCCTTTGTCCCATACCAGTGTTCCGTGATAGGTTTGAAAATTGGTAGACCAGCTTCAGATAGTGTGAGAAAAAATGGATTTTTTGTGTCCAAACCGTTTCGTATGAGGTATATTTTAATAACTTCTAAGTATATCTTCCCCTTCGATCGTCTTGTTATTATCATCATTTGGCCCAAAAGAAGAGAATAATAAAATTTACATTGAACATACTAGAAGCCTAATTCAGAGACCATAGCGCTAACATGAATGTCCCCGATCTCATTCCCCATGATGAAAC
>CACRXP010000857.1:97274-125449 GCA_902702965.1 Spirometra erinaceieuropaei | reverse complement strand
TTTATCTATACGCTTGTGGTCGCGATGTAGACGTCATTTCCCTGTGGTTTCGGATCTCGCTAGTTTGCATCGCCTCTCCATAGATCGTTAAGTTTGAAATCTCGAACAGTGAAACAAAGAAAATGGAAGTTGTAGTATACATCCACTACAGTCGTGCCCAGTCTAATTATCAGAGCAGGAGTCCTGCGTTTCCAAAAGCTGCTAGTCCTGTCTCGATAGCACATTACGGCCTTTTGGAAAGATGCGGCTATGCAGGAGCTTGGACCTCATCGTGTGTGACGAATGATGTACAAACAACTATGTTGGTAGCACGTTGAGCACATTTTCTTCATAGGTGTTTTAATATCTTTTTAAGTAGAGCACTTCCGGTATAGTCGAATGACGCCGGACATGAAAACACAACAGCCAGAATGCAAATTCGTTCAGTTTTTATAGAGATATTCCGTGTGGTTTGCAGATCGAAATCACGCACCGGGATTATAACAAAAAATTTTGTATCTTTTTACTAAGGTTGGGCGTTTATGAGTAATGTAATGTTCAAGGTCTTGCGCTGACATCAACAGCTTTATCAGTTCATTATAATGAAGGCATATGACACACGAGACTGCTTCAATTGTAGTCGTTTAGGTAAGCAAAAATTTGCATAAACGTTTGTCCAAAATATTGGTTCCATGAGCATTTAGATCAAGAGGCCTTCAGCTTTTTCAAGCTCTGTACTCTCATTAAGCTACGTCGTTCAGTTGAATACTTGTTGCCTGCCTGGGCAACCAGCCCTCTCTAAGATTGTAGTCCAAAAGTGCCAATTGAGGGGGTGAAATGCCGTAAATAGACGGGTATTTATAAGGAGAAGTCGGACTATCCCCAATAAATCATGTAACAGCAACCCCAGGAATTTTTACACCTTGTGATCCAAGCGAACCCACTTAATCTATTGTCCATACAGTCGAATTCGCTAAAGTGACATGGTAAAGCATAATCTGCCTAGAAAATTTAAGACAGTAAAATAACCTAATTTCCCCAGAAATACTAAAAATGCCATATGCCCATAATACAACCAGTACTGCGCCTGAATCGTTGTGTGGGTGGTGTACCTTAACGTCTTAAGTCGAGAACGTAGTGTTTAAAATGATGCAATTGAATCAAAAATTCAACGCTTTCGTAAGTAAAGTATTGCACGAAGAAGGTCTGTGATTACATAGTCCGACTAGTTTCAATAGCGGGAGTGAACGCGTTGAAGATGTGTTAATGAATTATTTCCGAAAAGAAGACGCTTCTTGGAAAAAGGCCTGTGAGAAGATGGCTCAAGGCTGCGAGAAGCTATTACTGAAATCCTCTTAAATTTTGGTACAACAGTGCATGCCAGTTCATAATATATGGAGAACTCAAACAAATGACTAATCCACCAATGTCGGAGAAAATTTGCGTCGAGGTTAAACGCAAGAGTCAATTCATAAACCAATTCCGTAAAAAAGACGGCATCTGGAAAAATGCATGTTCCGTAAAAAGGCTATCCGTCCGAGGCCCACGGGACGATCTCGTGGTCAAACCTACAGAGCCAAGTCTTGAGTGAAGATGCACTAGAAGGTACCTTTAGAACTTCCTACAACAGAGTGCAAAATAAATCAGCCAACATTGCCACACCCCTAGTAAACAACCACCTGATGATGCTTGGCACTGACCTAAAACCAACCGTGACTACCGTCGACGAATCGGCTTTACATATTATGCCAACACTGCTATCGCCCGGTCTGGTGCTCCTTAGTCATATGTAGGACGATTTTAAGGCGCGTGGAAGTAGAAAACAATTAAAATTCCTTCTACCTGGCAGGTCGCGATAGAGGAAACCAACAGTCCGATCTGCTGGGCAGAAAATGGATCGAGGGAACGCAGTCGGTTCTGTCCAACATTAAACGAGAGAAAAATGACTTTGTTGAGAGCATAAGACGTGCTCCCGTGTTTATTATTCGGTATTTTTGGGTGGCTACTTTTGTCCGACAGTAAAGTTATAAATCCAGGAGTAATATCCCTGAAATTTCATATTGGCTCAGTACCCTATATTTTGAATCTGAAAGTTGAAGAAGAACTTAACCGTCCCTAAAAGGCGCACGACATTGAAATGGCCTTCTGCACCAAATAGGTAAGCCAAATATTGCCGGTTGTGAATGAAGATAGGCCGGTACGAAGACTAGAACGCGATGACCAATACTGCAGGCAAAATTGCATGCTGATCATCCGTCGAACCCCTGATCTGAAGTACGCATGCGGTCAAGTCCCTCTCCATGAGGATTTCTGAGACATCATGAAGGTCGACGCACGCTGAGTACTGTTTTGATAAAAAAAAAACCCGGTCTCTCAAATGTGTGCTTTGCTTCTGAGGCATTACTGCTTAGTCGGAAAACTAGTCAAAAACGTACCTTATGCTCAGCCTTAAACAGTTTACATCTTAGGGACAACAAATTCCGAAATCTATCATCTCAAAATCTTGCGCCAACAAGCAGTTGGTTTCTCTCGGAAGGAAAAAACACAAGTCTTTGGTCGGTCCGTTTTATGAAGCGGATCTCCAGCCACATCAGGATATGCTAAAACGGTCATAATATTCGCACCCCAAGCATTGTCCCGTATCTGCGTCCGTTCCTATGTTTAGTTATGCACCACACCGGGTTCATTAACCGATATTTCCCCGTACTACAGCAGTTGCACTGATTAATACAGGCAAACTAACACTGGTTGTCGTCAAAACACAAACATGAGCTATCTAAGTTAAATGACATATAATCATACGAAACAGGAGACGAAAATCATCATCAAATGATCGAAGGAACGACAACACTTATCCTTTTTGTTGTAAAAATGATACCACAATCAGATATGAATCATTCATAACATGAAAGTCAAGCTTTAGTTCTCATGTCTGAGGTAAAACAGATCACTTGCACATCCCTGGGCGACCGCTCAAAAGCCACCCGGATAATATGTCCCTATTCGATCTGATAAGAATGAAGCCGTCCGTCCATCAAATGTCACCCTTGAGAATGCAGAGATCGGCTTTGAGTTTATCAACCTACTCTTATAAACAGAAACGTCTTCCTGGTTGTAAAAATGGGGTTGCCGACGATCGAAGTAGGCTGCTGATCCTCAGGTGGGAAAACGGACGGACCCCCGCTTTTCAAGCCGTTCATCTCTTATTAAACTCTGAGAGAAGACCGATAAAAGTTCAGCATTTAAACCAGTGAACGGCTGCACACCTTCTCGCCATGCGGGTAAAATTAACACTGGAGTTTAAGAGTCCACCACGTGTTTCATCAGCTTCAGGTCTCGCAGCTCGGCTGAACGAACTCAGCTTACTGAACGTGTGCGCGTTTTTGGGTAGTGAAATATTTATTCCTCCACAAGGTTGTAAACTCAAACAAGGGAATCCACAAAAGACACGCTGGAGCGTGATAAGTACGATAGCCTTGATGAGAAGTAGCCGGCGTGGCCAAAAACTGGTACAAATATTGATGAGCTCGTGCGCGCTTACACAACTGTCAGAAGGCGTAATCGTCCACATTAAGAGCGCTGCTATGCTCCTAACCTTAGTCGGCTTCGATATGGGAACTTGTCAACGGTAATTTTTTGGAGTTAGAAGGGGACAGACGATCTTGCTAATCGTGGGTGTCCACTTGGTATGAATTACAGCCTTTTACACGCGAACGCCATATTTTCCAGTCATAAGTATGAGTAAAACACGGACTATTATTGTCAAATTTGAAACCATCAAACTGACTGTACCCGACAGTAGACTTGTCACTAAAAATACAAAACTTAATAATCCTATGAAGAAACACGGTGTTACCTACTTAACTGTGGTTCCGTGTCAGCATCCCTAAGTAGTCTGCTCAAGTAAGCCATAAAAACCGCGATACACGGTTTTCTGAAGCATACACAGAACCTGTTACTAAAACTAGGTTAATTCCTTTCAAGTTGTCGAGTCACGCTGGATGAATCGATTGTGACCGTCTGCCGATTACTGCCGAAAATCTGTTGAACATCGGCCTCCACCGTCTACCGCAGCTATTCTGGAGAGAATTTTCAGTGAATAGACCTTGTGCAGACGCGGGACAAGGTCCCCATGAATACGTGACCTGTCTTGAGCATGAAAAACACTGGGTATTTGTCATTGGCCATAACTCTGGTAGATAAACAGTCGACTTAACGCGAGTGGGCATATGGGGCTCCTGTTGGCACGCGTATCACGTCCGCGGTCGTCAGGAAACACTAATTAAAATCGCAAAGAACACATTCAGAATCGGCAAGAGCGGATTTGGAACACCTATAGAAAACAAACCCCTCATGGCAGCCTTTTCGCTACAGACACCATGTCGACTACTGACATTCCAAAATCGCATTGTGGCGTTCTAGGAGTGTTGGTCTCAGAATCATCTTCACCACGGCAAATTACAAGAGGGAACAGGCCGGCAGCACGTTTTCAATTTAGACAAAACTGAATAGTTTTCTTTTAATTTCCCGCCCCTAGCCCCAAATTTGAATTCATGACGGGTTGAGGCGTGATATGTCAAGGTTTGATCCTTGTTCATCCGACAGTATATGGAAACCTATTCCAATTCATCTGCCGCCCTCTATGCGGACGCGACATTTGCAACGAAAATAACTCCTGCAGTTCCATCCACACGCTCTACCAATTTTAAATCGTGCATGCGACCGTGAGTACTACGAGGTCCCCTGGACTCCGCCCAGTGCACGTCTTAAAATTCCTGCCTTCTACCTAGTTTCATGGGGTGGACTCGTAGGAAAATGTTGTTGCATACATTTTGACAGCTTGAGATGAACAAATAGCGATTTAGTAATAAGCAGAAATTTCGTCTACTTTGTCAACCGATGGATTATTAGGCTTCTCTGTCGCTGCAGACTGACGGGATGACAGCGCATGATGGTGTCAAAATGGCTGAAGAAAATAGTAGTGGCCCTTAAATTTGAATTTCAGAATTGTGTCAAATAAGAATTTTAGCAGATAAATACGGAACACTCTTTCCTGGGACGAGATTCGCTAGGGCAGCACGTGTGAGGGAGAATTTGTTTAGGAGGTGAGACCCAACCGCTTTTTTCTGTAATCCGACAGACCAAATATATAAGCCACGAGGAACAAACACCTTACGATGAGTGACAGAAGGCAAAAAACAAAGTGCAGTTACAAGGGTCTGTGGAGGAATTCCGATTAATATTCTAATTTATATCTCCTCCATTCTGGTGTTCGTTATGCCCTGATTCGTCAGGCGAGTGACGGAAATTCGACCCTCATTTTTAAGCTTTGAACCCAGGAGAGCAAGTTTCTTTTCAAGAACGTCTGGTCCTAGGAATTAGCAGTTTGTTCAATTTAATGCCTGCCTTAATTAATAGAAGAGAGGGTACTGTAGAGTATTAAAAAGCAAACTTAACGGTCTCTCATCTGGTGCTAAGGAACCTCTGACTTTTTGATAGACTAAGCGCCTGCTTCCACAATCAAATTTTACAAATCAGAAGGTAGGTGAAATTACAGCATAACTTTGTCATTTCTCCTGAATCTGTGCATTGCTACATGATTAATGAAGTAGTGGAAGTCTCCCAACATTTTTTCTCCCCATGTTGGGGTGAATGTTAACTATGATTTCACCGCTGTCTCTCACAGATTTTTTAGAAACCTATGTCGGAATATCGTTTTATTGCTGAACACTTCAGCGCGCAAGTCTCAATCACTCACCATTCATGTCAATAGCTATAAGTCCCCACGGATTGAGTAAATCTGCATCCTCGTATTCACACTTGATCCCTGTGTTATTTGGATTTCCGATTTGCTGCACTGTGGGCCCAATGTGAAACCAATCCAGATCGCCGCCAATGTTGGAGGGTGAACGAACTTCCTCGAAAAGGTATACAAGCGGTCGCCGTCTGCGAGAATTCTCCTCTAATAGCACAGGCACGCGTATTTGTAGAGTCACATTCAGGAGTCTTGAAAGGGATCCAATGTTCTCCACCTGGTAGGAGTGCACCATTCGCGGCCCCAGTTCGTCCACCCATATCCTTTGCTGCCACGCGGGTTCCCATGGTGCTGGCTGTGTTCTGTTGTCCACCACACTTGGGGGTGGATTCGCGCCATGAGAAATGAGCAGAGCTGGTCTATTTTGGAGTGTGTACCTCCACTGGGCTGTGTTGTCGCTTGGATCACTGTCCCATGTGGCGGGGTTGACAGACACATTCACGCCCGAAGGTTCAGTATAATCAACCGTCTGCGTAACGTTGCCAAAATTGTAGAATGAGGTCAATCGAAAGACGACTGCTGGCTCAAGGTGATTCTCATTTACCTTAGGTCGTCGCTGTGCGTCTATTCGTCCGATTTTGCAGGCAACGAAAGACTCGTTGTTGGCTACATGGCTGCAAGGGAATTCCACAAAGTTCACATCTCCTACGCTAGACGGCTGACCAATTTCCAGGGAGGAGAAATGTAGATTGCCAAAGTAGCTGAGGGAAATCCACACACCTCCGGCAAAGGTGGGTCCAGCATTGAAGACCTCCACAAGAAGTTGTGGGTGCGCGCCCTTTCGGTCACCAAAAACAAGTTTGCTTTCGTTGCTTTTCGATGACTCCTTGACCATGCTCTTTGTGCCGGATACACTGGTGGACACGCTCCCTGTCTGGTCTGTGAGGCGCACACCCACATTACTTTCGCATTTTCCTTGCGGGAAGCAGACGTAGCGGGTGACGGGCATTTTGAAGTTACAATCAGACCAATCGATTTTCGGGCGATGCATCCATGCGTTCTCATTGCACGTACCCGTTTCAGCATTCCAGGGTTGCTCAGGTGGGCATGGCATGATAAATCTGTAGTAGACTCTTAATTCGCCTCCCGGCTGCTCCAGCGCCGGCATGTCTTCAACGTGCATTTGCGGTTTTAATGTAAACTCTACCAAGAGCTTGTTGTAGAGCTCATCCAGTCGAACATTGGTCACTCTGTCCAGTTTAATCCTCTGGTGACCTGGCTCACTGGCCCAGGCGTCAGGATTAACCTGGTGAATAAGGTCGCTCGCTGAAGTCTGCCCAAAGAAGAAAATCTCTTTCATCGTTTGCACCTGCTGGTGCGGGAGGATGGCTTGCAGGTCTACAGTAACCTTTACGGGAATTACTGTCCGGTTTCTTACTCGAACTGTAGAAAGCCAGGGTGGTGTATCGAAACGACATTTGGCTCGGTACTGAGGACGAGAAAAGAAGACAAGGGGTGGAAGGGTCCTGGCGGGTGGAACAACCAATTCGGGCCATCCGTCGAAGTTAAGGTCTTCTGATTTGGGTGGAAGGACGCTGCCGAAGAGTGTGTCGCCAGATGGACCCGAAAGGATGTCGAGAGGATAACGATCGAACGTACAGTTTGGGAAAAGACGCAGAAGGAATATCTTACCTATTCCCTGTTCGCCCGATAAATTAGGTGCTCCAACGGCCAGCTCATCAATACCATCCCCGTCAATGTCTCCAACTGCTGATAGGGTATATCCAAAGAAGGAAGTGTTTGTGGGGGCTCTAAGGGTTTCATTTGGCATCCTCACGCGGGCCGCGTAGTTTGCTGTCAGTGCATACTGTATCGGAGTACAGTAGACCATAATTGCACCTCTGTTAGCTTTTGTGCCGCCTGCAGCGGCATAGGGGAGCCCCACAACAACAATTTCCCGTTGGTCCACGGTGCGCAGACGAACGATGCTTGTGCCGTATCCCGAAAAAGAAGCATTATGTGGCAGCTTGCCTAACCAACTAAGTCCGGACGAGCCCTCAGCTAGGCCTCCAATGCGAAATAAGTGAAAAGTGTCCGAGTTCCCAAGAGGCACTGTGTCCTCCTTCCCATAGCTCGGAGCGCCTACGTATCCATCGGCCTGGGAAAAGCCAAAGTAGCCCCCTGTGTTTGCATTTCCGAAAGACTTCGGTCGATGAACTGTGGACAGCTGTGATGTGTTATAGGGGTCTGTAACCATTTGGACTTGGCCGAACTCGGCTGCCAGTGGCTGGCCAACAGAAACACGAATATCGCGAACCGCCTGTGAAATTGAGCTCGGTAGCAGGCTAGAGGAGGTGAGGGAGATTGAAAAGCCTGTCATACAAGGCTCAGTCACTTTGCCACCTGTTCTACAAAATGATCGTAACTCATGCCTTGGTCGTAGTCTCTGCCCATGGATTAGTTGCAGATAACACCGTCCTGCGGGTAACTTTCCATCATCTGACCATAAGGGATCACAGTAGGCAAAAAGGCCCAGGCCAAAAGTCAGCTGAAGAGTTGCAACTGAAGCGCCGAGGAACCCACGCTTTTCTAGCCCACTGGCAATGTCATAACACGAATCTGCAGGTATGAGTTTTCCGGTTCGATCTTTGGTGAGCGTACAGAGGATAACTATACCGTTTTCGCGTGGAAAGACATTGTATGCATTGTTACTTGTTAAACGCGGGCGGTATGATCCGCCAAGTAGGATGTACGACCGGTCATTCTGCGGCAAGGTCAACGTGTCAATACTGGTCCAGTGAAACATTTCGTCCGGTAGTGGGCGGGCATCGTCCGGCCAAGAAAGCTTCAGCGAATCTTGCTGGAATAAGAACTGTCGCAGGTACCGCGTATCCGGCAGATCATTTTGGATCATAGCTGGTTCCCAGAGTCTTAACATGAGGAGTTCATTCTCTTGGTCTAATTCTGCTCTGGATTTCGATTTCAGTCGTGGCCATTCACTGCCAAACACATTATTCTTCTGGCCGTTTGAAGTGGCTGTCACCGAGGAAATAATGGTCAGCAGACTGACCAGCCGCAAAGCGAAAGAATAGGGTGCTCCCACACATTTGGCCATAATCCTTGATAGCATTCAGGTGCTGTTGAATATTTTTGTGACGCATGTAGAACAACCGGTTACCAGTTATTCAAGTTCACCTGAAAGAACGAGGCCAAGATCAACATTCTTGCACCGTTCGGAGTATGGAGCTACGCAGACGCTTAAGCAGAACACGAAATTCCTAACATGACCTTGAGGCATATTGTTGTGTTTGTCCCTCGTGTGCGCCAGATTGGTGGATGCCTGCCGCATCTGATTGGTCGAGTGGTAGTCGACTGAAAAATGGCCTAAGACAACCACTAGCATGACCGTCAAAGGCGATAGGTGAAAAGAAATTACCGTCTTTAAATTAATATATGTGCATTTCTGTGTAACGCTCCAGTAAAGTGTAGTAAGTGGGAGGTGCCGGTTCACTGAGAAGACGCAGAGAACTATGTTGGTTACGCTTGCATTTTGGCGAATTGGAACATTAAAACACGAGCACTCGAAGACTACTGTTAGGAAATTTGTTTCTAATCGTCTAGAATTTCCAAAACTAGTAATATTTTTATGGGAAAATGTTAATTGAAAGTTGTTCTTAGCTGAGTGCGCACTTTGCTTTGTTTTTTTTGCATTTCACAATTCCATGCCCAGTCCTTTTTTAAAGACTGTCAGATTTTCCGAAAATAAATATCACCTCCGGAGGGTATAAGAAACTATGGCGTAGAATAAGCCCTTTTGAGGAGAATGTGCCCTGCATACCGTTTTACACCGAAGACTTTATCCCCATTAATTATGATTTCAGTTCAGTTTCCTGAATATGGGTAAAAAAAAGGAGTTTTACTTGGCCTGAAGTGCGAATGTGGCATTGTTTGAATTGGATAAAATACTTAACCTGTACGTGGCCGTAGACAAGCTACTGAACTCGATAGCTAAGTTTCACAGCGGATATGATGGTTATCAACATTAACGTAATGCTTATTTTCCAGGGGCAATTGACGAAGGTACCACTTAAAGTGTATCTTAAGACTGCAGTTTAGTGACTTGCAGACCATGTAACCTTGAGCAATTCAGTTACTTGATCGTTATAGAAAGAAGAAAGACATTCTGAAGCATTTTGTCCCCGGTACGAAGCTGAAGTAGGCAAGAACGGCAGGATTTATTGGTACCAAAAAATTTCGCGACTGCTCTTCAGCTGCTTCCTGTCGCTTCATACGAGAGATAACGAGTGAGAACAATACAACAGATTTGAATTCGTGCAGAAAATCGATGCAGATATTAGTAAATTCAGTATGACAATTAAAATAGGCGGGTATGTGGTTGGACTGTGGTCAGAAACCGAATAAAATGGGGCACAGTCTTTGAATTTTTCCATGTGTGACAGCTGGAAATGGCTTGGGAGGTACTTCGATCACAATATGGCATTAGGAAATACTTCAAAGAAGGCGTTGATGCAAAGCAATGTCACCACTTCTTTTATGTCAGCGGTTGCTGACATCATTTGTCATAATTCCTGCAGTCAAATTGGAAGGACTATTTCGAGCAATACATCTCAGTAAGTTCAATAACCCGTCAGACCTTTATTGTCCCCGCGCAGAAAAAACATTCTCTGACCGTTTACGTAGAACGGCGTTTAAAATGATAGACCCACAGCGAAGTCAACCCGATTTTTAGACTCATGCTTACCTATTAACGATACCTTTTCGGATTTGCTTTTTATCCCTGGGTAGTTAACTCCAGTCTGATCTTTCAAGGTTTATGAATGCCAGCGTCTGTCATAAGAAGTTATTTGTTCATGAATTTTGCAGTTTCCGTGCTCTTGTACGTGAGGCGCAAAAGCAATATTACTGAAATCAACCCTTCAAACTAATGCTCGCGTTTTCCGCTGCTACTCCGTTCTAGCTCACGGCTGCCGAGGGCATCGGTCGGAAAACCTACTGAATTTCTCCCAGTAGGTAAATGACGACTAATCGACTGCCGGAGGAAGCGTTGGCTAGACAGTGACAGACAAGGGTGCAGCATCCTATAATGCATTTCAGTTTTTAAATCTTGTTTTTAACTGCCGGTCAGTATAGCTTGTGAGCTGAATAAAAGTGTCAATCAACATGCGACCACCGTATAATTAGTCCGATATAGATTTAGTCATTTTTCAAGTGCATAGTTGACCCAACAGGCTTTGAGCGCGAAATCATGCACATAATTTTCGAAGGTTTGTGATTATCATGTCACTGCTGTGATGTGCGAAGAGGTAGAACATTTAGAATCTGCGAGAGGCATGTGTTACATTAACACAGTTCAAAATCTTTTGCGTTCTTAGGGAATTTCGCTTAATTCCGAAAAGGACATTCCCGCACGAACGAAGCGCCACGCCCTTTACGGAAGATCGACTTAAATGTCCCTACCAAGCAGTTGTCCTGTGTCGTGTTTCGGCAACGGACTTTCGAATATTACTCAGTGCGTTTAAGTTAATATTTTATGGAAAACTTTCCTCAGTGTCAAACATTTTATTGGCGCAGCCACCAGTTGCCTTTTTGCGCGCTTTTTCTACCTCTAACTGAGATAAAAGAGGAACTATGAGATGATTTAAGTCTTTTTATGTCTATGGACGTTTTAATCAACGCGGACTTGGCAAAGCTCAAGGCACATTGTTCGCTTGCCAAATGTCATGGGCGTAGCGAATTTTGACACCCTTGATTGAAGAGGCAGCGCAGCCAACTTATAGGACACTATTGTCATGCGAACCTTATCATTCATTACTACGTTTGATAATGCCGCTAAAAAATTAGTTAGATCCTCTCTTTTACAACTGATATGCCGTCTTTTCATCATGTTTGACAGAATGATAGTGGATAATTCACCTCACAACACAGGAGATATTCGAAGAAATTTTCTTATGATCCGCGGTATGCTCTAACTTTTTCATAGCACGGCAGTTTTAATCGTTCCGTTCAGTACTGTAAGTGGACGTGTAGACCGTCTCTCGAATATTACCATCAAACATTATGACTGTTATTCTATTAAAGCCCGGTTACCGCTTTTGTGAAAGAGGACTTTTGCTACAACATGTGTCGCTCAGCTAATGCTTAGGATGTACTTATTTTCGGGGTATTTATGCTCACTACTTATGGACAAAAAGCCTTAGTCCTGTTTGTATAATGCTCCACTTTCCATGTTACCTTATTCCTGCGTCCCAAAACGGCATTTTCTTACCAGACTGAGTGACACTATTTGATTCTGCTACTTTCTTGTGTAGTTTGTCAAACATTTAACTCACACTCTAGTTCTAAGACTCCCTGTGCACACAGCGGTATCATGTGAAACATTTGTTGATGTTTACGTTATAATTGGCGGGTCACTGTTGCCATTGGATGAATGGGCGCAACGTGTTTGACAAAGTTATACTAGAGCTCACACTGCAAAAGATCACTGTTAACATACATATACATTTCTCATACGCCTTGTATATGAGTGTCGGTACATGCTGCCGGAACTTCGAATCCGTACAAGAGTACATTGACAGAGAGCATAAAAGACCAGCAACAAATGGACGACAATTTAGGATTTTGTAACCTTTCAGCAGCATGTATATTTGACTGAAAACCAGGTAGCACTGTCTGACTGTGTTGAGTGCGACGCGTGACATCCAGAAGGTGGGGCGAGTTACCAGTTTATGGAGTCACTGTCGAGTATTATGGCACCACGTATACTTTTACCGTAATATGCAGTTATCAACAAGCCCTCAGAGTTTTGAGAGCTGTCAGGAAAGAAGCGTCTTTCTTCACAGCAACGGCTTATGACCATGAACCCATAAACTCGGTCCTCTTGTGCGATGGCTTATGTAATTCCAAATGCAAGCGCAGCATGTACTCCGGTGGACCACATTAAACTGATTACCTGTGCTTAGCTGATCCGTTCGGCGAAGGATTTTCTCGTACTGCCGTTCCTAATAGGCAAACGGCAATGCTTTCTGCGGTCACAAAGACCGTTTTATTATGTGGTAGAATGCGTTACTTATTTTTTGAGTCTTTTTGTTCGTTTACTATGGGTATGAAAGCAGCGGTTTATTAAATCTAAATGTCTCTTTTCAAATTATTACGCTGACATAAAATTTTCTGTATTCATTTCTCCGGGCCTTTGCATTGCTTATTAACTCCCTAAACGCACGTCTGTCGTCTTGATACCTGATGGTGACTGCGGTAGCTGAGAATTTGTGTTGCGTTAGGAAGCCCAGAAAGCACCATTTTGAGGATGCACCATCCAGTCATCGCGCCCAGGATGTAAGAGGAAGAGAGTTACCTTCCCTTTTCTCCCTCCTTTGTGAGCTGGCTATCGAGAAAAGTGTCACCGTGGCGTCCATGAAGTTGTACTTACCTAAGTAACTGGACGCACAAGGTATAAATAAGTCTTGTTTACAAACCAAGAGATAAACATACCAGGTCTTCTGTCAAAAACAGAAAAGGGCAAGGTCAATGTTTTGTACAGTGACACTTCCGCCGTCGATTTCGACGATGTCCACCGTGTGCTGTACACCAAGTTGCAACACGCACGGTGACTTGCGCATGGATTAGTTTATAGTGGTAGTAGACATGCGCAGCATCTATCTCAATCGCTCCTCCCCGCTCCCCACCTGGATCCGGTGGCAAGACAGAGTCAAGAAAACCGAAGGGGGGAGGGCTCAGGTGGCTGGCACGGCCGGACCCGCACCCAGGCGTGCTACCACGCCCCCTTGTAAACAACATACACTTGACCAGGATTGTTTCCCAATAACAACAACGACAGCCCCACGAGGGGACAGAAGGACAAGGATGACTGGGCAGCCATGCCCACCACCTGTATACCCATCCGGAGCGCATGCGCATCTACCGGCGGGGAACCAGGTATCAGGAAACTGCCAGCGCATACCAGGTTGTGAAGGCCATGGTTTGCTAATACTGACATAGCACACGCTCTCAGACCTTTTGGCCTTGACGGGCGGTACGTGGCCCTGCATTTAACCCGGGCCGTCACCCTTAAAGGTTAGGTGATCAAACAGTTGTCGACTGAATGTCACTACCTATAAAGCACACACACTAACTCAAACACTCTTCCCGCAGAGATCGCATGAGAAGGCGCCATGGCGGCCTGACTTTCAGCCCATCAGTCCGCCACTCCACACAACATACAAGTAGGCAAACTGTGTGCACCGAGTTGGGCATCGGTCGGCTGACTTCCGAGACGCACGTTTCCCACTTGCTTGGGAGACTGCGGTTGGGTGCTTGCGGTTGGTGATGTTGATGTGCGGTGAGATACTGGTGGGGGAGGATGTAATTGTGTGGTGCAGCCGGCGGTTGTTTACCGCAGGCTTACGTGGACGCGCATGCGGCCAACTAGACCGATGCGGTGGATAAATGTGCGAGTGCAATGTGGACAGTGGAGGCGGATGCGGCGAGTGTGAGTTGTTGCGACAGGTACTGGTTTGCCAGTCACTGTGCGATGGACTCGCAAGTGGCCGACCAGGTCAGTGCGTGGGACAAATGTACGGGAACAGTGTGAACGGAGCAGTCGACGGCGTCAGTATCAGCATCGGTGATGGAGACAGTGGAGCTGGTGGTGGTGTGCGCGTTGGGCGACGGGGCGTGGGTTGAGCTGAACATGGTGAGTGTGCAAGATGTTCTGAGTGTGATGGAACTGGTGGCGGTGGGCGCGCTGGGCAACGGGGTCTGGGTTGAGCTAGGCATGATAGATGTACAAGAGGTGCTAGGTGTGTCGAGAATGCGGTCAATTCTGCTCTCGTGGATACGCATGTGACCGAATAGGCCCATGCGGTGAGTAAATGTGCGGGGGCAGTGTGGCCAGTGAAGGCGAATGCGGCGAGTATAGGTTTGTGCTCCAGGCACCGGTTCGCCAGTCTCTGTGAGATGGATTCGCAAGTGGCCGACCAGTATGATGTGTGAGATTAAAGTGCGATCGCAATGGGGACGGGTAAAGACCAGGTCCGTACCACTGGTGTTGACGGTGGTGGTGCTGGTGTTTGTTGGTGTTTCAGGATCGTGTGTAGTGCTGATGGACATGGCAGACTCCACAGCGACAGGTGTTGAGGAGGAGGAGGAGGAGGAGGAGGAGGAGGAGGAGGATGGCAGCGGCGATTCGGGAGGGTGGCCAACGTTAGTTGACGGCGCGGGAGGCGAGAGAGAGGTGGACGAGGAGAGGACAACTGGCGCACTCCGGGTGCTGCAGTTGGTCCGGAGGTATCTAACAAGTACAACTGGCACCCGGAATGTCCGTTGACATCGTTTTCACGTTGGAGGCGGTTGGGCGTTGGCGCTGTGGTACGCCGGAAGTACAATACAATGTAAGGTTGAACATGGTCATGCCAAGAGTGAGTGACCGATCTCATGAAACGTTGGCCGAAATTCTGAAAGGCGTTTTAGATTTGGAAGGATTATTTAGGTGAGGTTGTAATATTGATTGATAATCCAGTAATATTTCCAGTTCGCCAGGATTTCGGCTTTTGGATTCACTTCTTTTCGATTTCCTGTAGAAACTGTATTCGGTAACAAATGGCTATTTATGCAGCATGCATATGTCACACTGATTTCCTATGGTCTTATTTATTCAAATATATTTTACGAAAATCATGCGAAAAATAGGCCTTCGTTTACTCTTTTGGTAGAACATCACGTAGTCTTCAATTTTATACCTAAAGGAAGGGCACGTTTAGATTTTAAGAAAGTTTTCCAATTCCAGATTAATGTTAAGCCAGAGCAGCCGTTGCATTAGCGTTTAGCGATTTCACTTTACATGGCGCATGATTTTCACGTAAGGAAAATCACTTATTCCTCTATGCCTTTGAGGAGATACCATTTTGAGTTCATGAAATTGGTGAACAGACACGTACGATGCTGTGTGAATGTACATTGCACGGTCTTAAAAATCCCATTATTGAAAACATTTTTAAAACCTATATAGACCGTCTTCAAGTATAAAATGTAACGTAGACATGATTTGCTACCGAATGAGTAGACGAAAGCATATTTTGTGCATGTTTGCTGTAAAATATATTTGAATTTATATGACCATCGAAAATCAATGCGAGAAACGCATGCGACTTAAGTAGTCATTTTTACCGAGTGTGGCTTTTAAAGGAGATCGAAAAGAAGTGCATTCAAAAGCCGACATCCTGGCTTGTCCAAAATATTACTGGACTATGCCTCTATGTAATCAGTATTACAACCCTACCTAAGGAATTCTTCCAAATCGAAAACGTATTTCAGAATTCCGGTCAACATTTCATGAGATTGGCCACTCACTGTACCTCCCTGAAATAAAGGTGGCCTGGCAGTAAATTCCAGGGAAGTGAATATTCCCGTGTTCTAAATGTTGCCCTAATCTATACGCTAACCCTAATGCCAACCACAAATCTTCCAATCCTGACCTTTATCCTTGCGCTAACTCACTGAAAGTTGGGACAAGACAACCCAAAAGGAGCGCAGTCCGTACTCCCGTGCTCAATACTGATTGCCTAAAGTAATTTGAACTTTCCGGTGTTTTTCGCCTGTTATTTGTGATATGCAGCAACAGTAGGTAATAAGGAAGCGGTCAAAATTTTTCAAACATCTACAAGTTTTGTACTTTACCAAATTTAAACTTTCCTTTAAATTGTTCCAGGGTGAGATATTTCTCTACAGGCCGTCATTTGAGAAAGACCGATACATTAACTTACTATACCAGCGGGGAAGATACTCATAGGTCCAGGAGCATTTGAGAAAAAAGCCACTTAGATGGTAGCTGGTCAGCTTATGTTTCTGATTCATTCCCATCTTGATTAAGATAGGCAAGGTGGTTTAATTAATTGAACATGGTATGTCAGTAATTATTTCCCAAAGAAAACACGTATAAACGAAATCTGACTTCAGGTCCTGTGTTGTCTTTTTAATTTCTGCGCAACTAAGTGTAAGTTTCGGTTCTTTTCGGTAAAGGAAATGGACAGAAATTTGTCCCTTTTGTTCTTTTTGTGGGTACCTATATTTTTAATAAACCAGTTGCCTTACTTTTAGCAAAATGTCTTCTACTTTCAAAAAATGTTCAATAACTAGCAGCAGACAAAAGGAGCGATATATTCTGCAAGAAGCAACAAACTGTCAAAAAGTTATTGGACGCAACGGTCTCGCTTCGGCGTTAAAAATATTCCAAGGTTCTGTCAGGGAACGCTATATTTTTGCTATTGGTACAGACTTGTCCTACAATTATGCGCAGGGAAAGTCAATCTTTTTTCACATAGCGGGCTTGAGTTCGTGCATAAACCCTTCTCCAGCTTAAAAATAGATGTCTACGTTTCAACTATAAAGCACCAACTGTCTCACTTGATAGTTCGACTGTCGTTGCTGACGATGTCTGCCGTGTGCACTCTAGCAAGGTGAGAGCAGGCACGGTGACCTATACGTAAATTGGTTTACAATGGTAGTAGACTTGCACGTCATCTACCGCACTCCCTCCTCCTCCCCCAACTGAACGCGGTGTCAATACATAGTCATGCAGACCGAAGGCGAGAGAGGACGCTGGTGGCTGGCATGCCCGGACCCTCACCTAGGCGTGCAACCACATCCCCTGGTTCACAACAAACACTTGACCAGGATTTCAACCAACAACAAAAAGGGGTCAGAAGGAGAAGGATGACACAAGTCACTGGGCAATCATGCACACGTGTCTCTGATGATGGATTCGAGCAGGAATCCGAAACGTCAGGCTAATAAAGCTCTTGTCCCGGCGATCGTGTCTTCTTCTTCAAGACTGCTTCCTGGGACTCGTCTTTTCGCTTCTATTGGCAATCATGCACACGGTCTGCATACCCAGCGAGAATGCAAGCGCATCCACCGGGAGGGAATCAGGTACCAGAGAAATGCCAGCACACAACAAGCTGCGAGGGCCATGGTTTTCCAAAGCGTGACCTAGCAAATGCTCACAAGATTGAGACGTAGGTCTGCATTTAGCCTGAGTCATCACTCCTTAAAAGCCTAGTCAGCCATCGACCAAAAGGTATTACCCTTACACACGCACACTCTTCACATGCGTGATAGTGCCAGAGGTCACGTTAAGAAGAAGCCTTTACAGTCTGACTCCCGGTCCATCAGTCTGCCACTCCACGCAAACGCACACAACTGGGCAGACTGCGTGGAATGACTTGATGCCTCAGTCGGCAATCTTCCAAGCCGCGGCGTTTGGCGCGTCATGATAGTCTCAGGCTCGGATCTCATACGCAGCAAAGGAGTCACACGGAGATGGAGCCGAGAGACACACTTCTCGCCTATGTGAGAGGTGCCAGTGAGGTGCTTTCGTTGTGTGATGATGATTGATGTTAGTGGGGGTTGTAGGTGCTACCGAGGGGAGGTGTGATGGTGTGGTATGGCCGGCGGTAATCTATCACAGGTTTTAATGAATACGCATGAAGCCGCCGAGGCCCGCGCGGCAGCTGAATGCGTGAGGTCAATGACGGTAGTTGAGGCGACGGCCTATGCCGCACGTTGGAGCTCCAGGCATTGGTTCGATTGTCGCCGTGCGATGGATTCGCAGGTGACCGACCAGGCCGACACCTGAGGTGAATCTGCGGTGACAGCGAGCACAACATGTAGGAAGCTGCAGAGTCGATTTGGGCGGCATGTATTTCAGATGCGTGAGAGTGTTAGAGGTCACGTTAAGAAGGAGCCGTTTCGGCCTGACTCTCAGCCCACCAGTGCGCCACTTCACACGAACACACACACACAACTGAGCAGACTGCGTGGAATGACTTGATGCCTCAGTCGGCAATCTTCCAAGCCGCGGCGTTCGGTGCGTCATGATAGTCTCAGGCTCAGCTCCCACACGCAACAAAGGAGCCACGCGGAGAAGGAGCCGAGAGAGACACTCCCCACTTAAGGGCGAGATATAAAATGTCTCAATTATTTTATGGCTCAAGGTAATTACTTAAGAGACGAGACTAATGAAAGGAGTTATTCACTTATTTTTCTTCTTCCGTTAACGCCGGGTTCTGTATGGACTTTGTCCGAATAATAGTTCATTCATTTAAGGAGAGATGGGCGAGATCTTGTCCGTGGGACGGGGAGAGGGGAGTGGCGATTAAGGTGGTAAAATGATGATGTAGACTTATGAAGTTTTGTCCTTACCTCCATTCCACTCTCATGTAGGCTGGAAGTCTGCGTCAAATCGACCGATAATGAGTCCGGATGATGTGGTTACGCAGGCGTTCAGTCCGTCTTAGGTTCCCATACACTGACTAGTTTCATAACACAACGAAGTATATTTAGCGGGACCTCCTGAACCTAACAGAAGAAGGACGTTGTTTTGGTATGATAACAAGCAACCATTCATCTACGACGTCAACACAGAGGGTTTTTTGAAGGATGGGGGTACTAGGAATTACATAGCGCTGTTCCTGAGCCGTAGACAGTTACCTCTTGAGTTGACATTCTTTCGATTTTTTAGTCGGATTATCTCTTGGTGTTCACTTTCTTAGATAGGTTGCTGTTCAGGACCCTTTATGTCTTCTACAATTTTCGCTCCTTAGAAATGTTTTACTTGGCTTTCCGGGGCTAGCAGAATGCTCACTATACTCATTTATTCTCGGTCCAACGAGACAGTAAGGCAAGTTTGTTTTCATAATCTATGGATACTGAAAAGTTCTCATGCTGCACTTTTAGTTTAAAGGGAAGTTCATAGGTATTATGGCAGATTTCAAATAATTCATCTTGATCCAATTGTGAAAAACCCGGTACGTCGGTGGTATTCGAACCCACAAAAGCAGGGAGAAGGCTTTAGTACAATCAATGCTCTAGCCACCTGAGCCACGAGGCCCCACCGGACGACGCGAATTTAATTACATTTGGGTCAAGTTTACCCGCTCAACCTACTGCAACGTCTGGTTCCACCAAAACTTATACACTAATCTGACTGTTCAAGCAGGATTTCCTATATAATACATCTAGAATCCACCATATGACTACCAGGCTCATGTAGTTCATAGGTGTCGTGGGTTCGAATCCCACCGAGGCACCGGGGTTTTTACAGTTGTGCCAAAATGAACTATTTGAAGTCTGCCATAGCAATGCTTGTTTACTCCTACAGTCATCTGGTCGTGGAGGACTGAGGCACATACATATCTGAACAGAAGTTGTTACAGCAAATACCTCTCGCTCCCTGTTAGGAGAAACTTAATCACCCTAACTGCCTGAGATCAATCTTTTTAGATACGTCAATGGATTAACTGCTCCGTTTGGCGATACAAATGTCTCAAGGAAAGACAACTCAAGGGATGTGCGTACGTCTTTTGTAGTATTATGATATTTCGGGACTATAAGTGGCAAGGCACGGAAACAGGAAGCCCCTGCTTCAAGTTCCAGGAACATTAGTGTTATTGCTAACGTTAGAGCTGAGGCTAATGTGGGCATTAGTCTTGAGATTAGGGATAGTGCTGTAATTAGAGCTGGGACATAGGAATACCTGTCCACCCTGAAATTTTCCTCAAGGCTACCTGTATCAGCGGGGAGGTTCCTATCCGCGTATCTAAGCCAATAAATGCTTTTCATACCTGAACACAAACTGGACCAGATGGATTTGGAGGAAAGCTTTAACGAATACACCTGAGGTGTTCTGGAGGAAGCAATTTGCACAAATGCCGAGGAAGTCATTGGGTCAACACTCTAAGGAAATTAGAAACGACTTGAAAAGAAGGACTTAGGGAGCAGACGGGTGATGTCCAAAATAACCACATCCTACTAATCATAGGTCGCCCTCGACAAATACTGTTGGCAAATGAAAAGGAAAATTCGGGAGATGGAAACCCATAAATCACAATAGAACTACAGGGAAGCTGATAGCAGAGAAATTAATAATTTATTCGCTGCCACTAACACGGTCACAGGACTCGCGACAACCGAAACTCCTTCAGTACTCGGTTCGGATTGCACAACGCTCTGGCGGGGCAATTAGAGATGCTTGGGACACTGATTCAAACATTCGCGGAGTAAATGTAACCGTCATATTGAGTCTACCAGAGACAATTAATAGGCTTCACTAAGTTCAAATCATTGTTACTTACACTCACCCCGTAGCCCAAAGAACAACAATTACTTCTGGCTAACATTGGGAAGAAGCGCCTCGGGTGCGAATATGTTTACCTTTCAGGCCTACATGCACGACGGTTCGGAATAATGAAGTTACGACTCAGCCGTTGCAGAGAATGTGAATAACGGGAAAATTTCTCGTTACCTTACGGACACAGCTGCTATTAACTTATGAACATACTGTTTTTTGGGACGGTAATTTCATCATACACAACACTGACGGCGAAATTCCAGTCTGGGTCTTCAAAACTTTTCAGCCTCTGTAAATCAAAAGTCTCAGTGTTGAGCTGTGGTGACATCCTCTGTATCACCAAGTTGGGAGGTACGATTCCGTCTTGCTGAGCCTGCGACAACGCACTCTGTGTCACCAAGCGCCCTTGCATAGGCTCTGCTACGCGCGGAAATTCCACCCTCGGGTGCGTCAGCACTTGAGAGCGCTCACCAACCACCTCATCACCATCCCTGCTGACTCATTCCGCAAAGGCGTTAACACAGGTCTGACGGCGTCCATTCATTGGTCCTCTCCCCAAGCTCGTCCTATCTAATCACATAGACCTTCCCTGCTTGAGCTCCCTCCCGGTATCCAAAGCACTCCTCTCTAATAAAGAGTATCATATCAATTACCTTCCATGACTATTTTGGAATGTCGCCATCGTGTACGGTATGAGACAATCACTCTTCCCTACTCGGCAGAAATCGCAACAGCAGATCAAGGTTAAAATAACTACCAAATATAGATGATGTTTATGGATTCTAAAGCGGACTAGGCAAGAATAAATTCGGCCACGCCGGTCCTTGAATTCACAGGGATGCGGGACTTTCTTGAAATGTAGAAGTGGGTACAATGTATACGGAGGGGCTATGTAATAGGGCTGACTAGTGAGCACTTATCAGAGTGAATACCCTCTGGCGGCTTTGTTTAATGTTTCCGCAACTAAGGAGCGTGTAAAAGTGGCCCAAAACACTTTCAAGACCTCTCTAAAATGTTTCTGAAAAATAGATAAATCCCCCGAAAATCCTCATGCAGAATCCGTGCACAAAGCGTTCTGCCATAACACCCGAGACATCAACATTTCAAGCCTACGGAATTCAGAAAGCCAGGAATAAACAACAGGAACGCCTGACCAGAAGCCTGGCCGAAGAACCTTGTCAACACTCGGCGGCCTTCAGCGCGTCTCTTCTGCCAAATAAGCATTCAAATTGAGGATCAGCTTTCTTGGACGCCTCCTGGAATGTAGCACATGGTCATACGTAGTAGGAGAAGGGGTTACTCATTCCCGTGCCGAAGCCAAAATATCAGCATTTAGTTTGGTCGATAAATAAACTACATCGCAGCCCAAACGAACGTTGATCACTTGAAGTTTTTCTGGATCATTTGACTGTTATACACTGGTTATGGAAAGAAAATGAAGGCACATAGGAATTAGCACAGGCTTGGAAATTGAAGGGTCGCAAATTAAGATAAATATTCAGAGAAACAACGATAACGTGAATTCAACGCGCAGTAACGATAAATTCGAGAAGCAAAGCGATGACCCCGGTCTTACACTGCCAACTGTATAGTAAAAGAGTAACAATTTCGAATAGAATTTCCTGTGGTAGGGGCGCTCACCGATCGTTCTTACGGAACTCACTCGTTCCTTTGTGCCTTACGGGTTCTCTCTCGAGCCCAACCAGCAGCCGCACTGCGGCGCATGATATAAACAGAATGATATTACCGACAAAGACAAGCGAGACTGAGATGGCCATTTCTGGCTTGTTAGCCGTCGTCAGCCAGTCATACCCAACCCCGAATTGTGGCACACCTGAGGCTCGAACTCTAGAAGTCCACGCCTCTACCCACCGGGCCACGAGCCCGTTGCCCTATCAGTTTTCGATCGGGAATATACAATGGTAGAGGACGCCACCGAATTTCCTGTAATTGGGTCGTCCAATACTTTCCACTGTGAGAAATCCATCTTGTTTACACCTACCGTAAACAGATTTAGCCTTGCATGGCGTCCACGCACCGCCATAAACCGCAACGAACGTCTGGAAATATTTCAGAGAGAATTAAACGACAGTGCAGTGTCAACCCATCCCCTCGCATACCATGCTCCGTATTAGTTCGCTTGACACTTGTAGGCTGCAGACGAAAGCGATTGTGAAATAACAGCCATTGTTCACACACTTAGCTTTCAGAGAACATTACTTCATGAAAAAGACAAATTTCTTAGCTAAATATCGGTAAAGGTATTGTACCGTACTCCCGACAAATGTGCTGGTCAAAGGTCCAAACACGTGTTTCGTCGATACTGTGCCAGCTGCCCAGCTAGTACCTATCTCGGGAGTACGCTATAATACCTTTACCATACATATTTCACACTACTCTTGCTATTACTTTTTAGGATTGCATTAGGTGGTTATTCCACAGTAGTTGTCTTCGACCCAAATGTTCACTGAAATTTCGGGTCTAAGCCTAAAAAATCATATCAGCGAGACTTACCTCCATGTCCTGCACAGAATAATTTCTGAAATCGCTCGCTTAATATGTATATACATATGATTGATAGGAAAAGGCGATCTTGGGAGCCGTAGGTTTATTGTCCTGGCGTTTCAAAAGCAGACAAGCTCCAATCGTCGGAGGTGGGTGTAGTATCCCGTC
Source organism: Spirometra erinaceieuropaei (assembly GCA_902702965.1). NCBI lineage: Eukaryota > Metazoa > Platyhelminthes > Cestoda > Diphyllobothriidea > Diphyllobothriidae > Spirometra > Spirometra erinaceieuropaei. The sequence goes on along the minus strand of CACRXP010000857.1, from coordinate 101,900 downwards.
TCACATATTTATAGGTGGGTGACAGTCATGTGAAAACATCGGCAGGCAGGAAGGGATGGGGAGGGAGTTCTGGAGTGTCTTGTTACCGGATGAGGGAGTGGCGTTTTAACTTTGATGGTCATCACCTTCATGCTAAAAGGGTCTGTGGCGGACGAAAAGGAGGGAAGGGGGGGACAGAATGTTCTCACTCTACATGCCTCCCGCTGTGGGTTGTCGTTAAGACGTTGGCAGCTGTCGTCCTATGCTGGCAAACCTGTTAACGTTCCTAATATTGCGTGCTTTCTCGTCTCCTGGGTGGTACGGCTGTAGCGGCGACTGCGCATTCGTCGGACCCGAGTTGTGGTGCGACTGCGTGCGTGTCCTCCATGGACCCGCTTACGTTTGTATTAACGTTTGGCCAAGGTTCACATTCGCTCTTTTGTTTACTGAGCTGCGCCATGAGGGCTTGATAGGCCAGAGGTAGTGCCGCAAAGCCATTGATGGAGGTTGTCCCCGTATAGCAGGCCTCGATTATTCCCCTGGATATACGGTCATTTCCTCGACCAGTATTCTGGAAGGTGAACGTGTTTTCAGAGTCTGTGCAGTGTTCCGCCATCAGAGACAATGGGCCGATTTTCCTCACTGTTTATTAACACGGATCTGTAGTCGTTTGCCGGTCTCTACTATATAATTGATTTTGCAGGAGTTACACTAAACCCGGTAGACGACGTTTGTCATCTCATCTAGTGGCGGGGGCACCTTCGGTCTCATGATTAGATGTTGAACGGTTGAGTCCAGTCAATGGGTGATGACGCTTCCCAACAGTCTTTGGAGGCAGAGAACTGAGCCAGAGGCGTCTTCAACGTATGAGAGCGCACGCCAGACTTCTGGCTATTTGTCACCGGACTATGAGTTAAACCGCCTGCCGCGCTCAGTGAATTTGCGGGTATACCCGTTGGCCATAAATAGGTGCCAAATGTAAGGGAGTTCTGTCCTTTTGTCACCCTGCTCGCTACAGTTTGCTTCTGCCCCTCTGTGGAGAGATCGGACGAGACTGCTTTTGCGACCTAACGGGTGCCTACTGTGATAGCTTGGGATTTGGCGCATGTTTGTGACCCTCCTACACAGTGCCGTTTTTATGCGCCCGTTGGGTTTTCGATGGACAAGAGCGTTCAGGAACGGCAATCGGTTGTTGCTTTCTGCCTCCACAGTGAATAGGAAGGTGGGAAAACGGAAGTCAGAACATCGTGGAATTCATTGACCGTTTCTCTTTTAATAATAACTAAAGCATCGTCGATGTGTCGAGTCCAAAGCTTTGGTCTGTGGGTTGCGAAAAGGAGGATCTATAGCTTTTGGGGAATTGCCAAGGCAATGAAGCCCGATAGCGGCGGTCATACTGGTTTCTATCTAATATTTTCATGCATGGTCCACTCGAAGGTAAATTACATCTATAGGCATAATTTAAGGAGTTGAACATGGTGTCTCCACATAAACGTGTCGTCCGCCTCGTCGTACTGCCTATCGAGCTATTCGCTGACCGTTTCGACTGAGATGTCCTGTGGATTTGAAGTAAAGAGGAAGTTGGCATCAAATGGCACCATGGACTCGTCTGCGGTGAGTCGCTTCCCCCTGAACTGTCCCAGAAACTGCGTAGCTGAACAGACCGTTGTGGCTGCGTCCGAGATGAGAGATCTGAGATGACGGAACAGACATTTAATCATATTGCATGGTGTGGGGTGAGGGGTGGGGGTAGTGTAGGGGCCCCGCCTTTAGCTGGATTGGATTTTGGTACGCAGCGCAGCGACACAATATAAAGTCTGAAAAGGCACGGCGTGTTCCTATAGAAGAGGATGGAAGACACTAGATCTCCGTCAGTTTCTGCAGTTAATGACATTTACATTACCCTTCATCTACGCCACACGATCGCACTTGAATCGTTTGCTCCGAAGTAGCAAAGAATCGGAGTCGGAACAAACTAAGGGGATTAAGCGTTGGGATGACTGTTCGGACGCACCGTTCCTATCGTCCGGCGATCACCCCCGACAAAGAGCCGCAAACCCGCAGATCAGTCTCGCCTCGCAGGCCCGCGTGCGAGCCAGCAATTAGCACACCGCCGAGCTACGCGCAATCTTCAGGAGTCAACATCACGCGAGGCTCTGCCCATGCGGGCGCTCAGGATTGGAACAGTAGGGACATGCAAACCAGTCGAGGGCAGAAACCTCAAATACGAAGCTATGGGCAGGAAGGATTGAGAATGACGTACACAAAGTGACTGTCACCGTAAAGTTCTTCTCTGTTATCCTGCCTGTCTTCTATTTCGCACAGGACTGGCGTCGCACTATTGTAAGATATAGCACTCAGAATTTCAAAGGAATTCTTCAGAAAGCTCGTCAGCACTTTCTTATGAAAATCCAAGTAAATATCGTTATAGGCGAAAGAATTCCGACTTTTAAACGAAGAAGCGGGCGAAGGACGATGGAAAATATAGTTTTTCGAGAACGCTGGCTTATTTAGGCCGCTGAAGTGCAAACTAGAGCTTTTACCATTCAGCTATCCAGCTAGTATATTGAAATCGCTTGTGAGACAGCTGGGTTGCTTATGGGTGTCAACTGGCACATTTCGTGTGAATTTCGGCTTTCTCCCCCGATAATTCGCCTAGTTTTGCTAGGAACTGGCGCATTCAAAGTCTCTATTTGGTGAAAACGAGGGCGCAAGCGTTTTAAAGTTATTTCAAATAACTGTAGAAGGTCTACAGAAAAAGGGCAGCTCGTAAGAGGCTGACTAGCGAAGGGAAGGTTGCAAGTGAAGAGGCTCATAGAACAGAGGCACAAGTCTAAGCACATTTTATACGTCTACCATTTTAAAAGTAAGAGTAAACAGATAGGAAATGGAAAGTACGTTGGGATTCCGACGGACAGTGTTACAAGAAATATAGATGAACCTAGTCCTATTGTGTTCCAGCAATAACTCGATACCTAGAAACGAAAGGAAAATCCCAGTTTTACTTAGCCCCCACTCATTCCACTTGCACGAAGATGCACCCTATTCCTGTGGGCTTTGTTTTTCAGCTAGCCAAAAGTCCGGTGCTCCGGCCGTGCCCGCCTCGGCCGTAGACTGTGGAGAATAGCGTCCTTCAATTCGCTTAGGCCAGTAGACGGATGTTTTCGGGTTTTCGAGCAGTAAACACAAAACAATCGAGTATGATGTTGAATTTAACACTCCCGACACATGCTACCTTATCGTTACCACCGAAGTTGTTTTCAATCTAGCGGCATCCGTGACCTATACGCTGGCCAGTATTTTGGCAGGATAATGGATCATTTTCGTAGGCAACTGCGGACGCGAAGCCCTCGTCCCTTGTGCTGACCGAATGTATTTTGTTTGACCACTTTGAGCTTCATTGTTTATGCCTGCTACCAATTTCATATGTGAGGTATTTGCCAAACAAATAAAGTTTCAGAACTGGATTCAGGTCTAAACCGTCTAAAATACGGTATGTGTACTTCTGATGGTTTCAAAAAACGACGCATGTGGTACCTCCGTCTGCCAACATAGATCAGAGATCTTGTTTTGAATATTTAATACTGCTGATTAATCTACGAGACTTTTTTGACTCGGAACACTGAAAAAATCAAGAATTCTGCTTCGCGCTGCGTAAAAAATTACGCAAAATTTGACAATCTGAAGTGCTGCTGACATACCAAAAAACCACTTTGTTGTTACTAGATTGTGGAAGTTGGTGTGTGTGGCCAAATGCCTGAACAAGTAAAAGTGAGCAACAAATACAGTCGATCTCCGCCTATTCTCGATTCGGTATTCGCGGGTTCACTTATTCGCAGATTCCTTTCTTTCATAGGGCATACCTGTAATGTCCGTTGCCATTTTCCTTTATTTGAGTTACCACATATACTTTTATGCTAAAAAAGACTTACGAATTTTTAAATATTAATACTAGTGTAAACACAGCAAAATATCAATAAAATTTATTTTTTCCTAAAAAACTTTCGCCAAACAATGTGCAGACTCCAAATAAGAAGTTTCCAGAAAAGGACGCTCAACGTGCGAAGCTGAAATACCCAGACGCAATGGTAGTCCTATATATTGTGTGCTCTGCAAGAAAACAGTAGTACCTGAATACTGAATGAAAGAAAATGTGCGCGTCTGATTACATGGCTAACCTGAGTAATCCTCGTCTTCCTAAGAGCAATGTGTAGAGCTTGTCCGGAGGTCTGAGGACGCCAACATCGGTCGATAGTTTTTATTAGTATACGCACAGCTATGAAGAAGTGAAATAATTGCAGTTCTCAACAGGACTTTAGAATGCGCGGAGACAGCGCAGTGCAGCCAGGAGAGCAAGCGCCAGTACCAGTGAAAGGGCACGACAGCAGCATGAGACTCGGGCAGGCAAAAAATAAACAGACATAGGAAATAGAAAGGGTGAAGCATGAGAGCAGGCGACAGCACGCCGGTTAAAGGCTAGACAAAGTAATAAAAGCAGATAAAAATTCCGAAACTGTAAAACTAACAATCAGACCGAGAGGTACAGTAGGTGGGCTAACTCATGAAATGTCATCCGAAATTTCGAAATACGTTCTCGTTTCGATAAGATTCATTACGTCGGGTTGTAAAACTAATCATTATGCAGCA